>OZ023167.1:14396614-14409114 GCA_963678695.2 Diplodus puntazzo | reverse complement strand
GTTTTCCTATTTGTCACTTGGCAGTATTTTCTGAATGACATCCATTTTCTCCTGCTTAGTTTTTCCCTACACATGTACAGACCTCAACCAACATGTACACTGCAAGATCAGTTCCATGGGAGTCAGCTCTTTCACTCAGAGAAAAAAAAACCAACTCTTTCCAATCAGATAATACCATTTCGGTCAGTAACGAGGACTGGCAGGCTTGAAGCTGCCTTCCAGTCATCGCTAAAGGAACAAAAAACCCAATGTGTGCGTGGGAAAGGTAGAGTAGCATACACAAGTCCAAGATTGACTCTCCTGATTCCTAAAAAGAATCAGTAAAGATGAATGAATTATTTAACATTCTCTCACACACACAGTTCAATGAAAAAAAAAAAAAAACATACAGCCATTCCTCAGACATATTGCATCTTGGGCTGTTTGGTAAGTCACTCGCACAGACAAAGCTCTGCTCAGGGGCAATCAAAGCTATGAATAGCTCTGGTTAGTACACACAGAGCAGAAACCTTGAAGCTGACTGCTTTCATGAGATGCAGACTCTGAGTGGCAGGAAAACACAAATACTACTCCACAGTCCTTTCTTCTCTTCTTGCAGATGCCACATTAACATAATATAGCCTGCTTGGATTCCTTCGCCTCCACACAATTATGACTCCCCATTTAGACTCGTATGCTAGTCAATAAATCCACGGAAGCGAGTCACAGCCACTCTCTCTAGCTCATAGATATGCAGATGTCATGATCCAGAGGTTCTCTTATTTCCTCTATGGGAGAAGCCATTGACCTTTTCCAGTCCCTGCATGTGTCACTGCAAATAACAACAAAGCAGGAGCTTGGCAGAGAGGCACTGTGGCCCGGACATCATCATTCAGGTTACATACAGGAGTAGATCATGGGGGAATTCAGTGCACACCAGCAGGAGAACCTTAGCATATAAAAACAGTGAAGTTATAAGAGTGATATGAGAGATCATGGAGATGTGACTCGGTGAGTAGAATCTGTTTGATTCTAAGGACCAGGTGGAAGAACTTGGTTTGGACAAGTGAATAATCGGGTTCTCTTAATATATCCTACTGATAAAATCTAAGCTTTAGAAGCATAAAGTGAACAGTTATGTTGTTGAGACTGTGTCAAAAACACAACATAATAATATACAATATACTTTTAAGTGGGTGGCTGTAGCTCAGCGGATAGAGCAGGTCGGCCAATGATTGGAAGGTCGCTGGTTCAAATCTGTGAAAAAAGAAAACCATAAGACTTCCACACAAGTCGTACTTTACAGTGTTGATTTTGTGACTAACGAACAAAAACATGTTTGTCAATTAACTGTTTTCCATGACAAAGATTTGACGTAGACTAGCTAAAATTAGATCGGTGATAATGAAAACTATGGCGGTCAGCGACGAGACTAGACGAAACTAACATGTTAGTAGGGGACAAATGAGCATTCAATAATTGTGTGATATTTTCACCTGATCGTGCATCTAGTCTTGCTTAAAAGTATAAATAATACATCCCTGTCATTGATCGACATGCATACAGATTGATGTGACATATGCAGTTTCCCAGAATCCCAAGGTGATGCTGCCCCAAAGAGACAGTGGGTTAGTGACAACAGCTGCCGGCAATAAAGGTTTGTTCGTAAAAAGAGTAGATCTATGGACACAATTATTATTATAACTGGTCAGAAAGGAAAACACTATGCATTCAAAGGAGACAGAGGGACGACCTGTGGCCATGAATGAACAAAGAATACAGCCAACCTGAAGAGAAACTTGAGGTTGTACCATCTTGCTGTTATTACCACAGTGAGCCAGCTATCTAAGGCTAACGTTGTCCGTTGTATTGTGTAAGTTAATGTCAGTTTGCTAGCTTCAACGCTTGTCAGTCAAACATTAAGGGCCCGACAATTAGCATTAACTTTTTGTTTAATAAACTCTTTGGACAGACAGGTGAAACGCTGCATTGTACATACTGTATATCGCCTTATGGTTCCAGTGAAACGTATGGGGAAAACTGCACTGAGATTTAAGAACCCACTCTGTCTAAATGCTAATCAGGTGTTGCTGCTTTACATTAAAACCTGCAATTCTATTTACATGTGATGTGCAATTATGCTCAATTAATTTTCACTTAATTGTTCTTACGAGAAAAAGCCTAATGGGAGCCCTGAGCGTGGTAGGAATTGCCATCTAGTCACACTTTTTATTTTCTAAGATTACACAGCATTGTATTTGGAAGATATTTGTGTATGACTTCTAAACTGTAAGGCCTGGTACGCACAATGAACAACTAATTGTTTCAGCACTAGTGTGATTTTTATATGGCTGTAGCCTATTTGTAAGTACATCCTACCCAACAGATTTGCTGATTATACAGAGGCTTATTTGCCTAATTGGATGAGTTGAAAAGAGAGAGAATTTTGTCTAAAAGCTGACTACAAATGTAAGACTCTTTGTTGACTAAAAGGTGACTAAAACTAATAAATATTTTTGTCTCAGGATTAAGATTAGATTTAAATCTAAATAGCTGCTCAAATGAACTCTGATACTTTACAGGTGATTTATAACTGTAGCATATGTTCAATTAATAATGTATTCACATTTTGCAAATCAGTAATAATGACTTGGATTGTCTATTTCAAAATGTATTAGTAACTTTGGAATACTTAGTAAGCAATAAGTCATCAGGACTGCAGTTATGAATGTCAGTGCCATATTAATGAAAACTTCCTCCACTCCATAATCCAGTCAGCAGTTTGAAAGGATAGGTTCACATTTTTTTTCAGTCTTTCTTTCTTTAGTCTTAAAACAAAACTCTCTTGCTCATATGTATTCCAGTGTAAGAGATGGAAGAAAAAATCCAGAGTTCTCATTCCGTGCCGAAATGAATTCAGCTCAGCCGAAGCCAATGTGATACTTCAGTAATCACAGTCAGTCAAATAAAGTGGGTTATCTTCTGAAGGTAGACTTTTTACCATGGGAACAGAGAGAGGACATTTCAGATTCAGATCTCAAATTGCTGAAGCCCCGTATTAGCTTCATATTACAATGTAATTTTACCTGAAATTTGTTCCCCACCTGTTACGCCAGAATCACTTTGGTAATTTCTTCACCAGCAGGGTAGATTTAGGGGGGACTATTAGCAGAAATGGAATAAATTGATGATGATCTTTTCATTAATCGCCTAAAACTAAGGATCATTGTGTCTTCGATAACTGTGTATGAGCCACGCATACCTGCAGAGGGAGCAGGTCCTATTCCACAGTCAACCGTTGCTGTGTCTGTGACCCAGCCTTTGCGGTCTTCGAAGGCGAGTCCTTTGGAGAGACCTTGTGAACCGCGTCAACTGTTGTTAAATGGGATGGTCTAGCCTTTGGAACATTTGCTGGTTGTGTCACCAGATGTTTTACCTTAACGTCACGATTTCTGCAGCCCAGGCCCACGAAAGTGATGATCTACACCACGCAATGTCGCCATTTTCTGTCTTTCTTTCTTCTTTTTTGGGAGCGCAAAGAATCTTGGGATATTTGAGGCCACTAAGGATAGTAACTATAATAATAACAATAATAATGATAATAATAACTTTATTTGTATAGCACTTTTAAAAGCATGGTTTAAAAGTGCAAAAGTGCTTTGACAGAACAAAGCAAGAATACAATGTATAATTACAAAGGACGATAAAATAGATTGCATGAAATAGTTGCCCAGAAAGGACAAACCACATACTGGCTCCAGAGAAGGAGTTTTAAATTTTTAAGGTTTCCAGTGGCCACCGTATGGGGAGGGTGAGACGAAGGGTGTTCAGTTGGTTGCAATCTGCAACCTCCCTGCTAGATGACATTAAAACCTACATACTGCGTCTTTAATGCGTCAAAAGTAAAACAGCGCAATATAGAAAAATGGTTCCTATGACTGCAATATATTATTACTGGTACGCCATTGGATAGTTATCATAGATGTATCAATTCACTATTGTATTTGTCAATGTGGAGTCATTTTTAACTCATTCTATCAATTTTAGTCGTCTAACTAAGTACCTCAAAGCTCGTAATATAAAAAGAAATTAGTAACCCTGGGTTTCTACTATATGTATTGAAGGAAAAGTACAATATTTTCATCTGAAATGTTGTGAAGTATGCAAGTATATAGTAGCATAACACAAAAAACAGTAAAAATGTGTCAAATTTCTACTTATTCACAGAAATTGAGTAAATGTACTCATGTAGAATGTAAAATGCAAAACTGGCAATAAGACCCACTTCTTTAATTAATTGTTCATATCAATTAATTATCATTCACCCTGTCAATCAGAACATAATCTGTCAACACTTAGATCGCACTGTTAATCATTTTCATAAATTTCTCTCTTCAAGTTGCTGATGTATCTATTCGAGATGTCCTGTGTGATGAATTAGACCTTTACAAAAACACAAAGATAGAAGACAGAAGACTTATAAAGAATGTCTTATTAGAAAGCAGTGCCATAAATGTACTGTATTTCAGGCGTCTCTCCCTTACTCCTTCTTTGAGGCCCACTGTGTGATGCCTTCCAGGATTTATACAAAGACTAGAGAGGCAGCTATAACAACCAGACCTCTTCGCTGTCATACTTAGACTGTATTCAGTGGTAATCCAAAAGCCCGGCATGGTATATCTCAGCTCCTATAGGAACTGAATAAGAGAGCCAGGCTCCCCAGAGAGAGCTCTACTGCTGTCAAAAGCCTGTAGAGTGGGAGGTTACCATTACCGTTCACTACACAGTAATTACAGATCTTTCATTACAAAGCTTCACTGTACTCTACCTTTATGTAGAGGGTGTACATTTCCAGACAGCTCTTTTCATCACACAGCGCAGACACGCACTCATTGGACAATTCTTGTATGGAGGCTTCGGTATCATTTTAATTCCTATGTTGGCAGCACCACTATTATCTAAATGTAAACTGTGTAGTTTTGAGGTGGTTGACGGTTTGGATCCTTACCAGCTTTTTTTTCCTTCTTTGTTTCGTCTTCACCAACGCGCAGCCTCGCCGTGAGAGTGAAGTGCGCGTCTAACAATCATCAGGGTAGGTTGTGTTATTCTAATGAAAGCTCTGTCTGTGGAACAGAGCGAGTCATTGCAGTTGCACGGTGAAGGTGGTCATGCTTAATTATACAGCAACCCAGGAAAGGGTGTGAGGGGGCTGAGAGGGAGTGACGGGGGACGCTGAGGGTGGGAGCTCAGTGCCTGTTACACAGCATGCCGTATGCCTTCCTAGGAGCTCTCTGCCTGCTTTGATTCCTGACACTGCGAGATGGCAGCAAGAACCTGCCATCAGGAGAGAAAGAGAGGAGGAGTCAGTGCAGGAGATTGGTGTGTGTGAGGCAAATGATAACAGAGAGATTGCTTGTGGCTCACTAATCAGAGGGCTAATAGTGATCTAATTAAGGCAGAGTTCATTTGAAAAAATAACAAACGCCTCTGTAGGAAGCCGTGTCTGAGGCCGAAGGCAACTTAATCTCATTGACACTCGCGTGTTAGTACTGCAGTAGTGAAGACATTTGACGCTGTGCACAGTTTGCTTTCTTATATTTATTGACGCTTGCTCAAAGGCTCTATGGATGGCAAGGTTGATCTGTCAGTCAGTCAGTCCACCACTTTGGTTCAGTATTAATTTATTTTTTCATCGGTGGTTATCATACTCTTTACATTTACTTATCTATGGGATTCAATTCTACCATGATACTGTTGATACAAAAAACACATTGTATATCTCAAGTTTATATACATTTTATTGTTTGTCAGGACATTATATTTTCTGAAATTATAAGATGTGTTTCTTTGATATAAAAAAAACCCCTTTATTTTCCAGACAAAAGACGTTAGAAATGGATCAATATGGCATTTTGTGTAGAATTTCATGGACACCAGAGGATGACTCTTTGCTAATCCCTTGACTTTTCCTCTATCATGAGGCTGTAGGTTTTGCTTCGGAGTGAAATATGTCAACACCTATCAGATGGATTGCCATGAAATTAGCCAGAGACGTTCAAGGTCCCCAGAAGATCAATTCTAATGAATTTTGTGATTCTCTGACTTTTTTCCACTAGAGCCACCAGCAGGTCCAAGTTTTCACTTATTCAGTGAAATATCTCAACTTAGCAAAATATTTTGTGAATGTCATTCAGTGGTTCAGGGAGAAAATGTCTGGATAACTATGGAATTTCATGACATTTTGTACTTTAATATTCTCATGTCGTGTTGTCAAGAATATAAAAATATTGATGAATGCTATTGTGCTAAACACACAGTTCACATGCCTTTTAAAAATGAAAGCCTAACATTTTATGGCCTCAGTGTTTCATCAACTTTCCCTTCGAACATGTTATCAAATATCTATATTTTTCAAGGTATTATAGAACAAAGTTAGAAATTCCTATTCTCTAGAGGATGATTTCTAAAACTTCACCTGACACAGTCATCACTACAAATTATCTAGTTCAACCAGTACTTTGGTCTATGACCAAATACCTGCAATGTTATGCCCATTCAGCCTCAGCTGTACTCAAGTGCTAATCAACAAATAAACTACTGGTATTATGTCTGCAGAGCCGGCCTTAGGCATAGGCAGTATAGGCAAATGCTAGGAGCGCCGCCATCCACGGGGGTGCCGCAAACAGCCTTTTTTTTACCAGTGCTATTAATACTATTATTTCGAAATATTATAACAGCCCACAGCAACATAACTACACAACAAAGCCTATTAAATAATGGAGAGGCCTTTTTTCTGAGTTCCTGGCTCGTTGCACTGTACCTGCCCTCTGTGAGGGGCGCGGGGACGAGAGGCGAGCTGCCTGAAGCTGACCGGACCGAGACCCCAAGATCAAGAGAGAGACTTATTGATACTGTAGCGGAATTACAAGGTCCAAAAGACTGAAACCATCCGGCAACCAGTGAAGGGAAAGAAGGAAAGAAGAGGAAGAAAAACGTGAAGAAGATAGAGGTACAGTAATGACAATGTGATGAAGTGAATGAAATTAATAGTTTAATGCATATATATATATATCTATATATATACACTGCACTTTACTGCTTTTTGCATTCTGGTTAGACTGAATTGCTTTTCAATGGCAATAAAGTTGAATGAACCTCATCACATTTCATTATTAGTCTATATTAGGCTTATGTATAGCACACATCAAGCATCTGTTTTTTTTTTTTAAATTAAAATGTAGCTCTCTTCTCTCTAAAAGAAATAAAATCTTGAATACATACATGCCAGCTAAAGTCTTGCCAAGGGCACCAAATTACTCAGGGCCGGCACTGTCTGTCTGCCAAACATCATAGCATAATCGTCAGTATGTTAACATACTGACGTTAACAACTCAAAGTGCAGTTTGACAGAGCTGCTTGCATGGCTGTAGACTCTGAGTCCTGTTGTGGTCAATCTGACTCTCTCCTGTTACCTGATGACCAACGCTGGTGTTCGGCTCCAACATGACACAGTGACCCAACTCTGACTGGACAAGTCTAGTAACTGGGCCAGGATTAGTGTGTTTGGGGCGGTTGGGTAGTGCAGAGGTGGTGGGGGGTCAAGGATTGGGTGAAGTTGTGGACTGATTGCACCAGTCAGCGATACAGGCAGCTGCACAGGCAGTTTCCCACCACCCCCCGGCGCTGTTGGTTCTGCCTGATTATTTAACAGGAGCAACTGGAAGTGGTTGACATGGTTTCATGGGCTTTGTGCAGTGCGCACTCCTCAATTATGGATGGGAAAAGTGACACTGTGACAGCTGTAGCTCTCAGGGGGTCGGGGAGAGAGATGCAAAGTGAGAGACGGAGAGAGAGTATGCAAGGAGTAATTCTTTCCTCCTCTAGCGGCAAGATAGGAGACAGTCTTCAGCATAGACGTGACACACAAAGACACCAACACGAGTACACACACACACACACACACACACACACACACACACACACACACACACACAATCCCGCTCCCTCTTCTTGTTAAATTAAATATGCCCTGAAAATGACGGGAGGGGTGGGGGGTAATGAGGAAATTATTCACAATCCTTGACATGCTTTAAATCAGATTATACTCTCCGCCTGCCTCACCGGGCCCAGTCTGAAGACACAGACCAATCCATTTCTTGCTTAAAGCACACCGCCTCCTACACACACACACACTCTCTCTCTCTCTCTCTCTCTCACACACGTACACGCACACACACACATGTGCACACACACACACACACACACACACACACACGCATACGCACACACACACAAACACTCACAAAGAGAGGTATAGAAAAGCTCATCTGCATCCATCTCAGTTAGAGACAGGGGAGTGAGGAGAGATGAATTATCCACAGATTTCTCTGTGGTGGCTGGATGCAAAGCGGGAAGTGGGCTTGGACCTGCTGCCGTCTCGGAGAATCATTATGTCCGATCCTGGAGGGAGTCACGCTGCGAGTGGAAGAGCTAAAAGAGCAGGTTCCCCAGCAGCAGGCCACCCTAATGAAATGCATATTAACCAGCTGAGAGGGAGGGAGGCCCGGATAGAAGGAAAGAGGAAATCATGGAGACATCACTGGCTCCAGCCCACTCCAGTTTTCACCAGCTCACATGCCCTTACATACCTCCACAGAGGAAACACAGGGCCCTTTGTTTAGCATTAAGGGCTCTTACGCTAAGAGAGACATCCTCGCCAGTGCACCCTGCAATTATGTGTTAATGAGGTCTATGCATTTCACATCTACTTGAGCGGTTAAAGCAAGTAGCAAGGAATGGGCGGGGACGGTAGCATTATGCACTATATAGTGTCAGAAATCCCAGGCACAAGCTCCTGAAATAAATCAAGGATACACTGGTACAGCCATCATACATGTTATCCTCCCATTTAAATAGGAGTGAGCGTTTCAGCAGTGACCTTGCAAGTCGCCTCCACATGTATGATCTATGGTAATGTATGTAAATTGAGACGAGTAATTGCATAAATTAGAGCTTAAGATGTGTTTTTAGAGGTGCGTGTGTGTGTGTGTGTGTGTATGTTTGATGTGGTGGGTCACATAGCCCTCAGCAGCTTGGGTTAAAGCCCACAGCTGGAGGCGCTGGAAGGGCCAGGTCTCTGAGGCAAAAACATTCAGCTTATACAAACACAACCGGGCAGGAGAAGTCAATCACACACACACACACACACACACACACACACAACACACACACATACACATACACACACACACAAACAGGTGCAAATAGAAATGCATGTGCACAAGTGCAAGTTCACAGAAGGACACACACATACACATACGCACACACACAGAGCTAATTCGCTCAATTTTTGCTGTGTGGGCTCATTTGCAAACACACACAACCTCCGACTATTTATACGGCAGTGCAGCGCTGCTGTATATAGGCGCATTCCTTTACACAATCAGTTAACCCGCTAGGAAGCATTATGCTCGGGGTTCAATTACTGGGATGCATTCCAAATCCATTCTAGTTAGTGTGATTCATCTTATAATATAAATACACTAAGTACCCCTTATCTGTTACAGAGGTAACCTGCACCAACAGGAATGTGTACCATCCTGCTACAGCCAGTGTTTTCCAGGGCCAGGAGCATCAGTCTGTTTGTCCCTGAGGACAGAGGAGGAGAGATTGAGCAAGCTGTTATCTCAGAGATCTACCACCACAGCTGAGGCCAAGGGCAATAACAACAATTATGATAAAAAAAAATGCTATAGAGACATAGAGGGATTGAAGCGTGGGGAAGGATGGATACACATAGTGAGTGTAAAGGACAGGGATACAGAGAGATGTCGGGACTGTCTGTCTTTAAGTGGGCACAGTAAGGAAGACTTTCCCCGAAGATAAATGTCTACCAGTAGATGTCCTGAAATGACCACAGAAACTCAGACAGGAGGACTGCAGGACACAGATGTTGACGGCTGAGTCTTTTCACACTTTTGAAAAAGGCGAGTTTCAGTAACTGTGTCCTCACAAGACGGTTCTCTATGATGTGGGACAGATGTAGTTTTACTTTAAGCTTTCCGCATGTGTCTGTGACCGTTTATGCATATGCCCCAAGATCTTCCCTGATATCAAATTTGCGTTGTGATAACCTTTACATAATCAGGTAAGACAGCTGAGACACATTGAGTGTATTCATGAATTGATGAAAGGGATGATACCTTACATCGCTCATTTTGGAATATTTGTGGAGAATGCAGTCTTGTCCGGGCAAACCATCTGTATTTCTCAGTGGCAAGATAGCCTAAGCTATAAGTTATGAACTGGCGACCTGTCCAGGGAGCACCCCATCGCTCATCCAATGTCTGCTGGGATCGACTCCAGCTGTCTATGACCCTGTACAGGATAAGCAGTCACAGATGATGGAAAGGTGGAAGATTTTATTTGTTATTTCTTTTATATGAAAGCAATTGGTCAGGAGATGCGATGTTTCCTAATAAATGAGCAAATATATGCAAAGTAATTTCACATCTACCTTTATGACACTAAAATAAGAAGCCCTTCATGTTATACAATGTTCACCTCAAGTGTGACACCTATAGTGTAGCGTGTTGAATTCTCGTATCATTTTGGCTGCTGTTGACCAAATTCAGTGTTCAGAAACACCATCCATATAAATCTCATTCACCAGCTGGTGAGTCAGTCATTCCAAACTCCATGCAGCCAAACACATTTCAAACAGTCTGAAGTGTAAATACGTACATTATATACATAAGTTTGTCTTGCTCAAGTTTGTGAAAAAACAAGACATCGAGAATATGTAATATGAGGGTTAGATGAAACCATAAAAAAGTGGAAAAATGTAATTGAAGTGATCAACAGTTCAGGAGGTCGACTTGGCACACTCACTATCTTTAAAAATCATAATAAAATGATCACTTAATCGACTTTGACAACACATGAAGACCTTGGTAGCACTTTTTATTCGGAGTGATTCAGATGACTTTACTAAAAGCAAAGGCATTTTCCTCTTCATATTGAAGAAGCGTTTAAACTTGCAAAATGAACCAGTGTCGAATGTCACACATTCTTGACACCTTGGAGGAACAGACTCTCAGATCTGTGTAAATCCAGCACTAAGAATTTTTAATAAAGCTGCATCTCAGCACATTCTTGATTTTATTCTGTACCGCTCAGTCAGACTGCGCTCACTGGTTATCTGAGTTCTCTGTCGTCGGCTTATCAACTTGACTGAGTTGAATGCACTAGGTATTTGCAGCATCCCTCCTTTTATTCTGTCCATTGCTTTCCCTTCTGGTGACAATTCTCCTCGAGGAGCAGCTGCAGGTATGGCTGGAGGTCACTCCTAATACTATCATTTTGCCAGCCTGTGAGACAGGCTCATATTTTAGAGCTGACTCAACTTCTTATGAAGCATAAAGGATCCTTGGCTCATATGAAGGGCTTAAATCACAGGGTGTGAATGATGCAGAAAATAATTCTTCTCTACATTACCAAGACTCAAGAATTCAACAGCTTTTTTTATTGTGACAAATCTGTTTAACATCAGTGTAGCACATAAACAGCCACAAAAGCCCATAACGTATGCTTTCAATAACTAGCAGTAGGGGGGAAAACAAAGGTTTTTTTTTTATTATTTGCAATATACTTTCCTTGTGTCATGTTGTGTTACATGATCTGTGCAGGCCATAAATAGTTGATAATGCCATTGCTGTGTGGTTCTTATTTTAGTTTACCTAGGAAGAAGTGGGTCCTAGGTCCTGTGGGATCAGCTTATAAGAATACATTAGGATGCAAGGTCAATCAAGTCTGCAGTGCTCATGAGCAGTAGTGAATAAAAAAGCTATATAGCTTCCTGCTTTTCTGGAAACAATAACTCATATTTACGAGGATTATAAAGGGAATGTGCATAGCAGAACAGTGGGGCCGCTCTGGTAACAGCACTTCAGCTCTACCTGTGTGGCTGTTATATTCTATGCTGCGAAGAAAAACTCCAGCGGTGGCCATTGTAATTAGCTTGTGGCAATCAACATAAGATTATCTGCTTAATGACTGAGAAAAACAAATGGTATCCATCCTACTGGTGGAGGAGCTTCAGAGCGATCAAACACACAACATCATTAAGAAGCCTGCTTTACACTTCAAATTAGCATCAAACAGCTCGAAGATAATTAAGTTGAGGTGGAGGTTAGGCCTACTGGAGATTGGAGATTTGTGAACAAATAATCACATTCGCTTATGAATGAGGCATAAACAAGCATCCAAAGTTTAATGTATTTTCCACAAACTACGACTGGATATTGACGGTTTATAGGTCTACTTGCTATCAGCCAATGCAGGCAATCAAAATAAATCCAATCACGGATGCCGTGACAAGAGCGGCACACACGTAGGCGGCAGGTATCTCCTTCAGATTTTGCTGCATTTTTGTTTTTAACTGTTTTTTTGATGCTTGGTGCTCATAAACAGTCAAAGTTGCAGTTGGTTGGATCAGTGTTTTACCCAATGTTGAACTTCAC
>OZ023167.1:14279114-14391614 GCA_963678695.2 Diplodus puntazzo | reverse complement strand
GACACCGCTGCACACGGTGACACTGCCTTTTATCGTTTTATACCATATAAAAATCCCTTTATGTGAGTTATACGGTAGGCCTACTAGATAGTGCTGAACAAGTACAACTGTGTCTGGGGTCATCTGACCAGAAATGATCATACTGTACAATCGGTATACAATCGGTATATAAACCTACTACTTATTTGTGGTGTATATATATATATATATATATATATATATATATATATATATATATATATATATTTTACATTAATGATGTTGTGAAATAGGTTGAGATGTGTAGGAAGTAGGGATAAACCGTTTATCGGTGTGGCTGCTTATCGGGGGTTACATTCAACATTTTTTCCATTATCAGTATTGGTGCTTTTTTGTGGCCAAATGCTGATAAAATAACATCTGGCTCATGTCCACCAAAGTTAGGATCTTTTCAGTTTCAGGTGATCAAGTTCCCTCTTTGTGTCACTGTCCATCAGCTGCGACTCAGCTAAGAAACAGTGACTGTGGCAGCACAAAGTGAATTTCATGTAGAATACAGCAACCGACAAGCTATTTAGTGTGGACATGCCAGCTTTGTTTCAAGATAGACTTAAAAAAAAAAAAAAGAATCCATCCCTCAGAAGGACAATATTCATGTTTTGGCTTATTTCATCTTATTTATTACTGTTAAGTGCAGCCACAAAACAAATTTGTGGGAAACTGCAACTGAAAACAACAGGGCGGCATGTTGTACTTAGATTGTGTACTGATTGATGCTGAATGTCGTAAGGAAACAGAATCTAGAACAACACTTAATACGCCTGTAGATCAAAGTGACATACAGTACTTACTGAAGAATAATGTCTGCCTTAAAGGTGGGTTAACTGTAAATGCGCACCACATATAGAAGAGACAGAGATTTATACTTTTAACACTGCATCCAAACAAAAAGCAGTAACTTATAACATTTCCTTCAAATGCAGTTGTCTCCGACATCAATTATGTGTTCCCCACTGAACAAATTCTATTGCTCAAGAAATGTATCCCGCCCTGGTCGTGACACACTTGGTTTCTAGACCAGGACACACCACACACACACACACACACACACACACACACACACACACACACACACACACACACACACACACACACAGACACAGACACTGGCAATGGCAGCAGACAGACTGCAGACTCCTCCAAGGACATATAGACATAAATCAAGGCTGCAGAGGAGAGAACTATGCCTCCCACAATCAATTGGCACAGGAAATCTTCCCCATTGATATATCGTGGACAGTCCTGTGGAGGGGTTATGCGAGTCTCTTTACAAAGCAAATGGAGAGATTGGGCAATAACATATATGGCACTTGAATCATTCATTTCACAAAAATTTCACATTCTCTACGAGCTGTTTTGCCTGTTCTGGCGGTAATAAACAAATTCTCTCCATGAATTCTGACTCAGCAAACTGGAGGGTCTCCAACTGTTATGAATGTGATCTAAAAGGTCAGCCAATCCTCCTCTTCCTCTCCCCTCAAATACCACAAACACAAGGCTGCTGGATGGCATGTAAGAGCGTGCAAGCACAAACTGCAGCGCAAATCATAAACAAGATACATTAAATCCCTCATTGCAACTGTCGACGTATTGAATCATTGATGCATAAAAAGCAACAGGTGTTCAACAAGCTGCAGGCATAAACCCAGTTCAATAACTAAACTTGCTTGTGTTATTAGAAACCTTATGATATAATAGATAACATCAACAGCTTCCCAGTGTTATCATCTTGAGACACTTTATGGATCACTTTACGATTGTGAAAATTGCTACACAAAGCAATTCAACACGCATACACATTCTCAAGTGCCATTTCATAGCGTGAATAATAAACAAGGTGGAAAGACAGTTGAAAAGAGTGAGTTACTCTGATATGCATGTGCACGTGCACACACACACACACACACACACACACATAGGAAGAGCTACCATTGAATCCTTGGCAGCTCCAGTAAGACATCAGAGGAGGCAGCAGCTGGCACCGTGTACAGAGAGAGGAAGGGAGAAGGATGACGGGGGATATACGGAGTCTGTCAGAAGCAATGTCAGGTCACCGCTCTCCTCATCTGCTCTCTGGTGAGCTCCATTCATCTTGGCAGATAGCAATTTATATGTCAAGTTAACCTCCCTCCACAGACTCGGCTCCGATGGCTTGACTGGGGCAGTACAACTCCACTGACAATTCTATAGTGCAATAACACAATTACAGGGCGCGGGATAGAGCTAGGGAACAGCTCTCAAAGCCGTAGTACATTAACCTCCTTTCACCACAATGGCTGACTTCATGCTCATACAGTGTGTGGGCAATGCTACATCAGGCAGACATCAGAGGGAAAAAAGGCTTTGACAAAAACAGATGCAAAGTGATTCTTTGTTCCTTCTGTTGGTATTATGAGACTTTTTCCGAGCATATGGATTGCATTGATTGTAATTTTAAATTGTAAAATGAATTTTTTAGCCAATGTGGCTGAACTCCAAAGTATTATTTAAGAGCTATAATAACAAAGATGTTGTACACAGAGAGAAATATTTAAAGTTTTTCTTTCCCATCCTTGAGATTTCAGTTGTAATGCACAGGAGTGAGCCTGACTGTATCTGAAGTAAGTATAATGACCAGACAGGATAGTGCAATGAAACTTGCTACACATGCTTCACATTGCTGCATTAGTCTAACATTGCAATCTAATAATGTAATACTGCACACGTCAGTCACAGTGGCTGTTTTCATGCAGAACTATTACTTTAAGTACTTTTGATAATACTTGTGGATTTTACTGTGGAGGAGGAGGAGTTTCACTTGTAATGGAGAACTTTCACATTTTGGTAGTTTCGGTTTGGAAGTATTTGTGTACTACTGCCACTGTTCATCTGAGACAGTCGCATCATTTAAGCTTAGTAGAAAAGCATTATGAACGCACCAGAAACACTGCTGAGCACTCCTGTGGTTCAGACCTGTAACAGTGATAATGACTAACTGTAACTGTTTCATATTGATGACATAATGAGACTTTGTTTCTACACCCCTCAGCTTTTAGAGGTGCCTTTGTAACTTTAAGTTAAATCCCACTGCATGAACTGGAGGGACTGTAAGTGCACGGTATGATTCACTGAACACAGTCTGTCGTAGAGGAGATTATGGGAAGTTCAATAGCCGTTTCCACCTCCTTGCTTTGATTCTCCCAATTTATTAAACTGTGGGAGATCATATCAGCTGCCTTAAGCTGCAGGTGAGCACGAGCAGGCAGGGCTATTGGATGAAAAAACAGATGGCTGGCCAGGGGCCCAGAAGCACTAGGCAATAGAGGAAGACTAACAACATGTTCATACACTAAGTTTGTTGGCTCGCTCTACCTGACTGCAGGAAGAGAATCAAATAGCCTCATCACTTCATATTCCTCCAGCTCCAGTTCATCGCGCAGGTGCAATCACACCAACTAATCAAACAAACTCTTAAACTTCAGTAAAGCCATTTAGGGAGAACTCATGGAAATTTGGCTCATACGTATTAGCCTTGATCTACTGAACGCAACCATGAAAAGGGTTCAGTTTAACAGTTTGCAAGTCCTTCCAAAAGTTTTTTAGACACAGAAAATGAAACAGGAGCTAAAATGGAACCTTGAGGGACTGCCAGGGAAATGTCTAAAGTCTGATTTAAGACCATTTGTCCCAAAAACACATTGTTTTCATCCCTGAACCATTTTATAGCTGTGTCCCCTATTCAAACACCACTTAATTTTAATCCCTTTGAACCATCAACAAACAACAGTGTTGATCTTTTTCCAGGACATTTACAACATCATTTAATACCAACATAGCTGCTATAACAGTGCTGTGTCCTGCTGTAAAACCTGACTGTGTATCTGTTGTGATGTGCCCCAAACTGTTTCAGTTGGCAGTTTACTTGAGCTTCATACAGTTTAGCAAGAGCACTTGAAAATAATGCGGTAACTCTTAAGATCTAAAGGATCTAAAATTTCATAATTTTTGGCATCAAATTTGTCTGCAAATTTCAATGTACGCTCTAGGTTAAGCAATTATTTCAGCTGCAGCCCTTATTAGGAAGGGCTCATGGCTATCTGTTGATCGAAAGCTTTAAGAGCAACACAGATATGATCTTTGAAATGGTCTAAAAACAAAAGAGGGGTATGAGTGAACCAATTTAAGGTGTCATGGTGCTGAAGCTGGGGCAAAGCAAATCTGTTGAAGACCAACTGAAAATACAGCCAGCTGATGCAAAATGTTTCCCAAAGTGCACATGCTACCACATTTGAGCAAATACATAGACTAACACTAGTCACAACTAGTTTCATTGATGACAACCCAATAACAACGGTATCTGAGCCTGTCAAAAGCCTGGGCAGATGGTACAATTCAAGGCTCAAGGACAAAGAGCAAGTGCAACAAATAAGGCAAGAGATTGTCAGCAGCCTGAAGAACATCAACAAGGCACTATTGCCTGGGAAACTGAAGCTCTGGTGCCTACAGTTTGGACTACCCTCCGCCCCCCGGAACTGACAGACTCCAGGTGACACTGAAGGACTCCAGAGACAATCTCATCAGTTCTGCTTCACTGCTTAAAGTAACGGGGCGGAAGTGGACACCATCCAATTCGTGTACAGTTAATGTCAGACACTTTTACTTTATTTTAAGATAAGTACTGTGAGACTAGTATGGGTGACTTACTTACTTACATATTTTAACACAATATCTTTTACTCAAGTATGACTTTTTGGCACTTTATACAACACTGGTGAGGTCACCAAACTCCACATTATTTACTTCACTTACATTCCTTACACTTAACAAGAAATATAATAGTTTAAGTGTCTTTAAGGTTGTCTTGCTCTAAGAACTGTAATTACAAATCTAACAAAAGAGTACAGTATAGTCCTGAACAGAATCCTGAGAAGAGGTCTAATTAGGGCAGATAAGTGGAAACACCTGTGAGTTGGACCACAGGTGTTTAAGGATGACTTGACAGGTGGAAATAAACACTCCTGATGATCACGTAGGAACCACAGCACAGGATGAATTCTAATGTATTTGGCAATGCCCTGAGTTTTCATGTAGCGCAACGAAGGGGCATAAATGTCCACATTAGCATGTACACATCCTGGCATTAGATTTCAGCACAAATTGCTCCTAAACTTCAGTACACATAAGCTTAAACTGATAAGAGCAAGGCATTAAACTGACCCATCAAAGGCTGCAGTGTATTTGGAGGACAGAACTTTAATTCCATGAAGCAGCATGCAGTCCCTGAACACAATAATACATCTCTCCAGACATGCTGACATCCCAACCATGGATTGCATCTAACAATATCTTTGCTCTATATATTGTTAGATGCAAGAGAAAAGCTAAATTATAAGATTAATTGTTCATCATTGATTTATTACTGTTATGGTAATTAATTGATTCAATTTGATAAAAGATAAGATCCTTTAATTATACTTGTGTGGAGTGTATGCTTGCAGGAGCAGGCTTGTAAGGATGCTAACAGAGGAAGCCAGATAACCAAGATGTCACATTCAAAATAACAACATAAACCCTGATTGTTCTATTTCTGATCAATACAACTAAATTACAATGGCGAGTGCCTCATGCCGAGTCACTGTAGATATCCTGAGTTACAAACAATATTCCTTACATCGCGGTAGACAGAGTTTCCAGGCAGTCATCATCACCATGTTACCTTTTGGAAGCACAAGTGATGTTATTTCACTAAACCAATTCAACCACCTCAGAGTGTATTGAACGAAAACTGACGTTATAACTGCCCGGTCACTTAAAAGACACTTTTGCTGACCTATAGCCAAAAAGACAAAGCTAAACACCGGAGTTAGCATACAAGCTAACAAGCTAGATTTGCCAACAAGCTACGTAGCTCGACTGCAACATCATACGGCGATATGCGCTACTGCGAGTATTGCTGTAACCACTGCCATCTTAGCCTTGTGGTTAAAATATAGAATGAAACATGTCAAGCAGGGGTCCTTACTTGTCCAGCAGAAGGGGCCAACTCTGCTTCGCTCTGGTCCCAAACCCAGCAGCACAGAAGAAGAAGCAGATGACGATAACAACGTCCTCTATGCTGGTCCGTCCAGGGCACTCCTCATTGTCTGGACTGGTGGCTGAACAGGGCGGTGTCGGAGGTTGAAGGGCGGTGGCAATGTACTCACTGGGTCTTCACACAGTGCTTTGGTGCCTGAAGGGGAGTAGCATCCTGAGAGTGACTCGGTGGTCTGCTGGGTCTTCAGGGGCGGATTGGTTATACTTGTGTGGAGTGTATGCTTGCAGGAGCAGGCTTGTAAGGATGCTAACAGAGGAAGCCAGATAACCAAGATGTCACATTCAAAATAACAACATAAACCCTGATTGTTCTATTTCTGATCAATACAACTAAATTACAATGGCGAGTGCCTCATGCCGAGTCACTGTAGATATCCTGAGTTAAAAACAATATTCCTTACATCGCGGTAGACAGAGTTTCCAGGCAGTCATCATCACCATGTTACCTTTTGGAAGCACAAGTGATGTTATTTCACTAAACCAATTCAACCACCTCAGAGTGTATTGAACGAAAACTGACGTTATAACTGCCCGGTCACTTAAAAGACACTTTTGCTGACCTATAGCCAAAAAGACAAAGCTAAACACCGGAGTTAGCATACAAGCTAACAAGCTAGATTTGCCAACAAGCTACGTAGCTCGACTGCAACCTCATACGGTGATATGCGCTACTGCGAGTATTGCTGTAACCACTGCCATCTTAGCCTTGTGGTTAAAATATAGAATGAAACATGTCAAGCAGGGGTCCTTACTTGTCCAGCAGAAGGGGCCAACTCTGCTTCGCTCTTGAGTCATTACTAATCCCACAGCTCCTCCACCTCTAAAATGAAGCTCGGATATTAATCTTTGTTTTCTCTCTTGCTCAGTCCAGTTCTCTCTTTTTACACTCCTTTTTTTCGTCAGTCTTCTTATTTCTTCTTTTTGACGTCTGCAATGGTGGGGCATTTTTTGGCTCTGTTGTTGTTGTCTGTTCTCTGCCATTGTTTACTGTTGGGGCTTGAGCTTGAACATATCTGACCAGGTAAGAGCAGGCACTTGGCGCATGGGGGAGGAGCACTGCCCAGTACCCCTGCATGAGGAGGGGGGCTGCCAGCTGTATGTATGAGAATGATTGACGCTTCTCAGACACTCCCCTTGGCTCTGATTGGTTGTGTTGATCCGGGCGCGGTGGATTCTTGCAAATCAAATTACAGCCACTGGGTGGAGCCACAGACAGTGGATTCTTACACAGCTGACCTGTATCTTATTCCACTGTCAGATCACAATGACAATTCTAGCAAATATAACAAAAAAATTGTTACAGACTACAACTTCAAATAAACCAAACCAGTCAAACAATTGGAGTGCAGGCAGGGAAGTATATAAATATTAACATATTTAGCATATTAACAGTAATATATAATTGCAAAAGATTAAAAATCCCACAGTTCAAAGTTATCTGAGCTAGATGAACATCAGAACACACTTAAATAATCATTTGTACAACATTGTTTGATGTCAAACATTGTCAGATTTGTGAATTAAACATGAAAGATGAGAATATTGTTAGGTCATATACAGACATTTTTAGATAGTTGTCTTATTTTTAACTGTACAGACAGAACACAGTAACAGACTGTGCAGATGTAAGATAGTTATACTCAAAACCTTTCATTTTTCTCTAATTCAGCCTGAACTGTCCGTCTCTTTCTTCACTGTCTTGACTTCTGATCATCGGTGCAAAGAGCTGGTGACAACTTCTTGTGTACGTGTGTGAATAGGGTCCCAAACCCAGCAGCACAGAAGAAGAAGCAGATGACGATAACAACGTCCTCTATGCTGGTCCGTCCAGGGCACTCCTCATTGTCTGGACTGGTGGCTGAACAGGGCGGTGTCGGAGGTTGAAGGGCGGTGGCAATGTACTCACTGGGTCTTCACACAGTGCTTTGGTGCCTGAAGGGGAGTAGCATCCTGAGAGTGACTCGGTGGTCTGCTGGGTCTTCAGGGGCGGATTGGTGGGTTGACCTCCACTCCCAGCTGCTCCTGAACACCATACACAGAGTCGTCCTGCCCTTAAACACAAACATTTACACTGTTGGTAGCTTAATTTAATTAATTTGTATAAATATCATACAAAATGGAATAACATTTTCAGTTTATCAACACTATGTGGTACTGGTACTTCTGTAGTCTCAGTGAGGGGAGCACTTACTCACCCCACTGAAAGAAATCTGACAGCTTGTGGGGGTCAGCTTAAAGTCACACTTAAAGTTAAAACACCTACGTTCATTTTCGTTAACTGTCAACTTACCTCTTGTGTTTATATATATTTTTTCCTATCATAGTAGAGATGCTCTGTAGCGACAAAGAATTACATGTGTTTCTATTTTTCTCAAATTCCGAGTTAAAACTATATTTATATATTTATCGTAAATTGCCTCCAATAACCTGTGAAGTCTAATTTTTGCTTTCTAGAATATTGGATTGACATGAACAGGTTTTAGAAATGGTTTCAGGACTTCTATTTTGTATAAAGCCAGTTTGATTGTAGTGAATTACACTTGGGAGAATTTTAGCTATTTGACTGTTTAGGACTTAGGTGATCATTTTATTGTCACAGTGAATTAATTCAAGATCAGGGGCGGAATGTATAAAACTCTGTATAATCAGGTGTAGAAATCTGTGTACACACAAAACAAGAAGCATGCATACACAGTTTTTTGTCAGATGCATGAAAAACCACGTATGTCTGCTCCCACTTGTCTTTTCCTCATACTTCACCTCAAATCATCCTGAAATTTAACGCACAAGCAGGTGTACAAGTGTAAGAGAGTATTGTGTATGTGGTCGAAAGGTTTTGTGTATATTAACCAAGTGTAGAATGAGTGTCATGGTTATGTATGTGGTAAATATGAATGATTGTAAGGATTAGAGTGAAGTGAATGTGTATTGTGAGTTGAATGTTCTGAATGTTTTTAAGTGAACCCGATTCTTGTTCTTCTTATGTGGAATATAGGTACAATTATTTTGAATTTGTGTGAACTGACAGTCTGGTTTCGACATTTGTGAAGTGGCTGCTGAGACGACGTGAACCTGTGTCCAAGGCTTCAGGTAAGGCTGCCATCCAATGCATCATCCAGAGAGCAGAAGCCACCTATGGAACTTCATCATGGCCACTGTCACTCCTTGGTGGGTGCTAGTCTACCAGATCCAGAATAGACTTTCTTTAATTAAGCACAAGTCAGCCACTGAAATTTGCAAGTTCAATTGATGGTGGCATAACTGGCAATGTTGATAAACTGAGTGAAAAAGGACACGCGGGCTCATTACTGCATAGGCAAAGTCTCATAGTTTGGCCCTGATTAGGGAATTTGTTGAGGGGAGGAGTTGAGTCAAGGCTGCATTCACCAGCACCACACCTTGCTCTGTATTAGGGGAGCATACCCCACCACACTATCAACAGTGCTCCACCCCACCTGATCTTGACCACAGCCATCCCGACAGATGTTCCACTACACCCACCACTGACATTCCCACACATCCATTGGACATTGACAGAGACATTAATTCACCGCTTCCCTTGCCATTGCACAGAGGCGCACATGTTAACCCATCTACGAGAACAGATCTTCACACACTTCAATCACCAACAGGAAGAGACACTGTTATGTCTGCCAGGAACCTTACCATTTCAGCATCAGCCAAGCCAGTTTTGTCGGTGAGGGGCAGCCAGTGACTGTGACAGCTCGGGAGCCCCCAGCACAATCTAGCCACTCCAAAGCAGCCAACCCTGTAAAAGCAAACACACGGTCTCAGCCACCACCAAGAAAGCACGTAGCACAGCTCATAGGAAAGCGGCGTTTGGGTTCATGTGCCATTAATGGAGTTCCCCTACAGATGTTGCTTAACTCAGGGGCTCAAGTGAATATGGTACAGAGAGCCTCTACAGGCAGCCTATACCCAACAGCCTATACCCCACACAGTCCACACGTACAACTGTACAAGACACAAGGGTACATGCTATGCACCATTCTTTCTCCTTTATGGCCAGTTGATTTGCTTTTTGACTTGACATCTTAAGAAGTATGAGTATGCAAAGAAATGGGCTTCTTGCATGCTTTGGGCTCGCTGCAGCAGCCCAGGGTTTGAGTCAAGCCTAGACCCTTTGCTGCATGTCACACCCTAAATTTACAATAAATATTATATATAATATACATATTTTCAAGTAGTTCATTACTGTAAATATGCTCTTTTTATATACTTTTCTGCCTGCACTCCAATTTCTTGACTGGTCTGGATGTATTTTAGCTCCACAGGTATCACTGAAAGCATGATAAAGTGCCCTTTAGTGCCCTACATGCTGTGCCTCTAAATGGTTAAATAGTTAATAGTCCCCTGAGAGGTGCAGTAGATATAATTTACATCTTAACTAGGTGTTTGGAACAGTTTGCACCACAACACTGGCCCCAACCGCTTGAAGCTGGTGGCCTTTAGATTCTTTCAGCCCAGCCCCTCAGACGGCCTCGGTCCACCACTGTTGGCCAAGAAAACAAAAATAACAACATTTCATCTTTAACAGATTTCCTGTCAGAGCTAAAACAAAAACTGCTCCTGAACCCAAAGTGACTATATTTTCATTTGTTGATTGGTGTTGTCTTGTGAATAGATTCTCTCTGGAACACAGAGATGCTCTCATATATTCTTTATTCATAAACGCTCTGTTCAAAGAGGAATGTCATAACCTGTCATACAGTTGGAGGCAGGCAGCTCTAGAGACAGCTCAGAGTCATTCACAGGTTCACTCATTCTGTATACCCCACTGATCTGCTTGATGGATTCTGTGTATTTTCAGTCAATCCAAACATCACCAAACATGGAACCATTTTCACACCATGACGAAATGGTGACACAGTTGGACACGTCAGCTCTGTCTCCTTGTCCATGCTGAGGTGTGATATGTGCGAGTACATCACACACACACATGCAAGTTTGCCTTTTTGTGATTATTTTATCTTAATACCTTGGATAAAGAACATCAATCAATCAATCAATCAATCAATCAATCAATCAATCAATCAATCAATCAATCAATCAATCAATCAATCAATCCAAAATATTTTATAAAGCAACAACAACAGCTGACCAAAGTACAATGCTGTACTGAAAACTACTGGAAACTGATATGGCTAACACAGTAAAAACACAAAGACCAGTTAAGAAGGACAAACAGGGGCCACTCTCATACTGAATTAAAAGCCATGACCGTAAAAGTTCTGAAACATTCTGCAACATTTTCTTCTTGTGACTGACTAAAAGTCAGTGAGAATTCCACTGGAGGTGCAGGTGTCTCCAGGGAAAGACAGGTTACAAGTACCCAGAGGACAAGGTTTTCTTGTCTGGTAGGCAGGAGAATGACCCATACAAAGCTTGGAGCTAGAAGGAACCCACTAAAGATGGGGACGCGTGCAGAGAGGGGATTTTTCAATTACATAAAAGAAACAGCAGAAGAAAATATGATAATAATCCAATGGGGAGTCTGGCCTAAAGCAGCAGATAAATAAAAACTATGATGTTTTTAAAATAACATGGATTGGGCCTGCCTGCAAGCCAAGTGATTAATAATAAAGACGATAAGAAGAAGAAAAAGAAGATGATGATGAAGAAGAAGAATGCTAATATGATATAAATATAAAATGATAAGAATGATTATGGTGATGTGTAGCAATACTTACTACAGTTAACCGTTACACATATAAGTGATGTGTTTTACTTGCTTAAATTGTATTTATTTTCATTAATAACTGTATTCTGTTCAGTATCATCTGAAAATACTCCACTAGGTGGCGGCATTGCAGCGTTTTACATTCGATACGCCGGAAAACTCCAACAGAAGAAGTTCGTTACGTATGCTGTCGTAAACAACGTCAAGATGTCTGAACGAGCAGCTTATGGCTTAGCCTGAAACATAAACGCTTAGTTTTGTTTTTGGTTTACCTTTTCTTTTTGTTTAGCTTGGCGTCCCGGACATTGTATTAGATGGGGACCAAGCGTTTACCATGAAACTCCGGGTGCAGAATGACGGGTGAGCTGAAGCTTTTACCATCGCTAGCCTGGCCTGATAGAAAACATCTGTTAGCTGCTAGCTAATGCTAACGACAGCCCAGTTCGCTGTGTGCAAAACTGTCAGCTTCTTGTTATGCGCCTGAGTACTTTTCGGTTTGTTGTACGCAAAAAAGGGTTTACTAATGTTAACTAACTTTCAAAGACAATTAATTATTGCCTGGTTGAGACGTTCAGGGGAAGTCGAGGGAGTTGAACACTTGTAATGCTGGCTGCCAGTTCAAGGTAGCAAGCAAAACTTAAGCTAACTAACTTAATATTGATCTGTTATGTAGTTACCTGAAACTGTGCCACCAAATGCTATCGTCGTCATTTGTTACCTTGGCAACGAGTAATTGTTCTATATATTAATACTTTACTAAATGCACTGGTTATCTAAAGAACCATCTTCTTGTGGTCACAAGGTTACCGTAATGTCGTTATAGACAACTGCAATTACTCTGTCAAATAAATGGCATCATTTGTTTGCTAGAAGCCGTATACCTTATATATCTCGGACTATCTCCTCATTTGTTAACTAAATATGATACTACATGTTAATATAGCTGTAATCCCTGTTGATTCTGGACAGTGGACACATGTTGACTGATGCTGTTGTCCTTCATGTCACAGGAGTGATTCCAGAAGAGCACTGAAACTGAGGGAGTCTCCTACTGTAATGCAGCCTGATTCAAGTGAGCGGGGCGCCCATGCAGGAAATGGTTTATCCCTTACTCTGCAACCAGAGCTTGTCACTAGGACACCAGTGCCTGGTGCGGCTGCCGCCAACCCTGAGAGCAATGAGGTGCGGGTACCCATGACCGGTGGGACTGGGGACTCTGGCGGAGCCTCCTCATCCAGAAGGTGCAGAGTGAGCTCCCACAGCCACTCCCATTCCCAGTCACACGGACACAGTCGACAGCAGCACCACTCGAATTCAGAGCCTGACCTCGACCCACCAGATTCTGATCTGGACTCCGGAGAACCCAGCACTTCCTTGTCCGAGCTTCGTTGTCTCTTCCGCTGGCTTCAAAAGAGCCTTCCTTTTCTCATCATACTGTGTGCTAAACTGGTCATCCAGCATGCTCTTGGTGAGTACAGGTTAGACAGACCCCTGTATTGCAGGTGTCCACTATAAACAACATATCATACTCCTTCTCTTCTTTCACCAGGTTTAGCAGTTGGGGTTGGCCTCTTTACAACCTTTCTATATGTGAATAAAAGCATTCAAACTCAAGTCTTTCTTCAGGTAAATCTAGAACAGAAAAAAATCAGTTGTTGACTCCTTATGTACATCATTGCTGCTTAGTTTAGATCTTTAAATCATGTTTTTG
The DNA here is from genome assembly GCA_963678695.2 of Diplodus puntazzo. NCBI lineage: Eukaryota > Metazoa > Chordata > Actinopteri > Spariformes > Sparidae > Diplodus > Diplodus puntazzo. The sequence goes on along the minus strand of OZ023167.1, from coordinate 14,378,091 downwards.
CCGGTGTGCGTCCCCAGGATCGTCACTCGAAGCTGCAGTGTGTATGGCTGCTACTGTTCCTGACCTCTTCCACCCTCCTGCTTTACTACACCTTTCACACTGAGACACTTTACTATTGGTAAGAGTGAATGAAAACAAGACTGTGCGGCTCTTTCCAGTAAGCAATGACCTGTTCTTGGCGCATAAACTTAGCTGGTCCCTGTGGGCCGAGTAAGCAACCAAAACAAGCTGAGGTCATTTCTTATACTCTGGATGAGTTGACCACAGCTCATCTATTCAGCAGAACTCGTGACTTAATCATCACAACACAGTCTTTACTGGTACAAACTAGATCTGCAACAATAAACTGATTAATGGTCAAATGTTCTGTCAATTGTCAAGTAAGTTCAAAGTTTATATTTATTTTAAACAAAGTCAAAGTTCTTTCATTCCAGCTTCTTAGATGTAAATATTTTCTGGTTTCTTTACTTCTCTGTGACAGTAAGCTGAATACCTTTTGGATATTCTTTTAACTTTTTCTGACATTTTATGGACCAAACAACGAATTGATTCATCAAGAAAGTAATTGGCATATAATAACAGATTGTTTTTGTTTAAATTGCAGTCTAGTAGTCAGTTAAACCTTGAATGCAGCAGACAAGGCTAAAATGAATGTGCCATTTAAGCTGAATGTAAACATCCTTCCAGCCTCATCTTCCTCAGCCCGACCATTGAGCCGCTGGGTTTCTGGGAGGTTCTGTGGGCTGTCGGCGTCACCAACTTTGTAATAAAGTTCCTCTACATGGGGATTAAGTGCCTTATTCTGCTGCTGCCATCTGCACTGGTGACGTACAGAACCCAGGTGTGTGCAGTGGACTTCTTATTTCGATTATTGGCTAAGAAAAAATAATGACTTCAGAGCTTTGTCTCAGCAGTGTTGGTTCAGTAGATTGTGTGTTTACGTCTCCAGGGGCGGTGGCTGATGCTAACTGAAGAGCTGGGTCAGGCCCACCAGGCTATGGCTCCTGTTTTACTGTGGTTTCGCTACCTGGTCATGTACCAGGAGTCTGACGGCACCCCTGGACTCACACTGGGGGTCTTGCTGGCTTTGCTCTACCTCATACTGAAGGTGTGATCAGTCAAAACCAACAGCAGTAGATCTTTGTTATGTAAATGTGAACAAATTCAAAGTAGAAGTTTTTTTGAATGACTTTCTTTTTTTTTCTGTCTTTTTTAGCTTTTAGGATTGTACAGTCAGTGGACGACTTTACTGAAAACTGTGAGGGTATTTCTAAAGGGAGAGGTCAGTGGTAAACAACTTCTTAGTTAAATACCAAATGGTCAAATTAGTAACCATCTGTTTTGAGGTGTTTTTTGTTTTTTTTGTTTCTCAGAACACAGGCTCAGCAGCCACTAGGAGTCAGTGCAGCGAGGCTGGTGATGTCTGCCCCATCTGTCAGGGAGAGTACAGGGAGCCTCGGGCTCTTATCTGTCAGGTAAGACCACACATGTATGCGCTACGGACCTGTTGTACCAATGGTCAGGTTTTGATGTCATTCTGGTTAGTATTGTTTTCATTTAGCCTAATGATTAACGTTTACTGTGCCAGGACTTGACATGCTGTTGTTTTTCTGATGTGCAGCACATATTCTGTGATGAATGCATCGCACTGTGGTTCAACCGGGAGAAGAGCTGTCCTCTCTGCCGCACTGTGATCACAGAGAAGGTCTACAAATGGAGGGACGGAGCAACATCTCCACACCTGCAGATTTATTGATTGATAAGGTGCAGGTGGGGGCTTTTGTGTTGTGTGGGACATTGGTATTAGGTTGTACAACCCTGATTCCAAAAAGTCAGGACGCTGTGTAATGCAAGAAAAAAACAAAATTTGATTATTTACTTAACTTTTTTGATATATACTCAATTAGTAAAAAGACAGTTTATTTAATGATTCACCTTATCAACTTCATTCATTTTTGTAAATATATGGTTATTTCGAATTAGATGCCAGCAACACATTTCAAACAAATTGGGGCAGGTGACACAAAAGACTGAAAGTTGTGGAATGCTCCTAAAACACCTGTTTGGAACATTCCACAAGGTAACAGGTGATAGTATCATGATTGGATCTGAAGGGGGCCTTTGAAGGGCTCAGTCATTCATGAGCAAGGATGAAGTGTGAGGTTCACCTTTTTGTGAAATAGGTGATTGTAATAAAGAGACTACTAAATGGGCTCAGGAACACTTCATAAAGCCATAGTTGATAAACACAGGTGATCTGCACATGACTGCATTCTTACTTAATTTATATTTTTTACACAGCGTCCCAGAATCTGGGTTGTATTCAATATGTGATTTCTGTACGACTCTCCAACCACACTGAAGAGTAATGATGTTCACACTGTTTCATTAATCAGCTAAGGGCTGTACCCTCAGGGGGCAGACGTCAGTAAGGACACAACATGCACCTACAGTAGGGTTAAATGTTTCTGGCTTATTAACCAGTTCATCCCTACTTGTGACCGTCACAAAACAGAATGTTGATTATTTTCTTTCATGCGCCCCAAGTGTTTGATTTTTCTATTTTAAGTCGTTTCCTCTTGTCTTGTGTTGCATTCATTCACCTTTAATCTTAATATAAACTTTCCTCACGGGGCAGCAAACTTCCACAGTTTCCTCTACTTGTAAATATGGGGACATCAGAGAACTATATTAAAAAAAAAAGTATTTTAAACAGATTTCTCCTCTATCATACATTTGAAGTAACATGAACCCTTTCTTATCCAGTGTTTCTAAATTTGTGGAAGTAACTTTTCTGGTTTGTAACAATAAATGTGTAGAGGGAAGCAGCTGCACACCTCTGCTCAGGGGTGCATACTGAATATGCTTTAGATGTCTCTTTGAGCTTGAATGGGTTAAATTTAATGTGAGATTGGCAGGCTGACAGCTAGCATACTGTAAGGGCTTTGAGGAAGCCTGGTACACTGTAACATCACATGGTCCGTTAATGACCAGACCTTTGCCAGCCTGCACACAGGCACTGAAGACAGACAGAATCAGTTCACGTGATGATAAATAGTTTGCCTTTTGCATTCAGCTTATGGGGACATTTTTTCCAAAGCTGATTAAAAAAGGATGCAACTGAGCTTGTGAGATTGATTTACACATAAATTATTTTTCTATAGAGGCGATGTAGCCTCGATTTCTTTTGTAAAAACCAAAGACTTGGAGAAACATCTATTTTATTATGTACGGAAATCATTTCACTGTGTTGTTTTTATCCATTGAGATCCTGATCCGATCTGAATAAAGATCTACATTTGAAAGATGTTTGTGACCTGTTTTTATTTAGCAAAATGAGAATCACGGTCTTAAAATGTTTTAGACAGTTATTGTGGGGTCTGAATAATAAGACAATGGTGTTGGAGTGAGTAGAGCCTGTTAGTTTGAGATTAAATTAATCCCTATATTGTGACTAACTATGATAACTTGACTGAACAGTTAAACATTTCACAGAAACAGGAATCATTTTTTTCAATTTTATTTTGACTTCATTATGTACATGATACATATCAACATTCCCCATCTAGAGGTGACAAAGCAACAGAAATAATGTTCTTCAATGCCCAACAGTAACTTAAAACAGACATTCTGCTCAAAGATGGTGTTTCCTTGATAAGATAGTTCTCAAACATCTCGAAAGTGGAGGACACATCTCAAGCATACCTGAACAGAAGCTAAATACATCACTTCTCACAGACATCATTCCACTCGGATCCAATCGCAATGAATTGGAGAAGCAAAGATTTAAACACCCTTGAGAGATGTAACAGGAAGTGAACCTTATGGATCAATCCCAGCTTTTTCTATGCACAATTACAGTGTACAGCATCCTGTACATACATACTGTTTTCTGTCAGCAAAGGCACAATGCCATTCCCATTGGTTTTTGCATCAGATTTTTTTTTTCCCCCACAATGACTGCCCTTGCTTGAAGCACTGCAAAAACACAAATTGAAGTCCCAAGTTTTCAGCAAAGAAAGTCTAAGATATCAAAATGTTTTCTGAAAATCCCCCTCGAGTATGATACTATGCCACACAATAAATACTGTAAGGTTAGGTTGCCGTCCTCGATGTTTGGAATCAAAAACAAAGCTGCATCTGAGGTCGCGGTAAGACATTTTCTGCGGAGATAAAATCACACTGTACATGATTATTATTATGACAAAATAAGTCTCTGACAGGAATCCCAAAGCAAATTATCACACATTCTGCTGCCTTATCTAAACAATACAAGATAATAAATACATTTGCATAGTGTAAACAATGCTGTGGAAACACAATGGCACTTAAAATAAATATTAACAAGGAAAGAAGGTGGAGTAAAAAGTGGAGTGACTGGTCCTAAAAATAATTTAGCGGAATGGTGGAAGAATCAATCCGTTCAGCCCAGCACTGATAACATGTAACATCCAAGTAGGGATGCACGATATACATATGTTTGATGTCAGTATCGGTGAAATTGTAGCCGATAAACAGAGACAATTTCAGAGAAAGACAACATGATTGCAGTTCCAAAAGCGTTCAAAAGAGGAGGGAGAAAGTCTGCCAGTTTTAACACAACAGATCTTTTTAGAGCTATGGAATATTAAATCAATCTTTGCTCACTACTCACTCACACCCATCTTTTAGCTTTTCTTAGTTTTAGATGAGCATACAGGTTAGGGATTTCTTTTGAAATACAAAAATGTGACATTTACAGTCATCTTACTGATATCAGCCATGAGAAGCAGGTAATTATCAGTTATTCTTAATGGCTGAAAGAAATTCATACCGTGCATCCCTTTATCTAGGCTAGCTTCACCTGGGTTAGAACTGCAAAGAGACTTACAGGTAGACAATAAAAACATTAAAATGCCCCAGCAAGCATCAATGTGGAAAAAGTAAGTATGATCAAATATAAACAAAACATGTTTGACCTTTGAACCTTTTAGCTTTACAAAAAAACAGCCAGACACTTCTTTTGTGGCTGTCCAGGATTTGTTTGTTTGTTTGTTTACCAGCAAAACATTATTTGGTTCAATGAAACAGTGCTTTTGGTCAATTCATTAAACTCTACGTATTTGGATAACGAGAAACATTGGGGAGCCATTCAAACTTTTCATTCATTCAGTTTCATGAATCTGCATCCAGCCATGTGGTCTGGTTTTTTTTTGAGATTTTGAGAAGTTTTTCATGGCTTGACTCCAGAGGCTCAAATAGCAGCTTCACATCACACAAGCAGGAGTTAGTAGATGGTCCACTCACTTAAGTCTGGGTTTATCCCCCTACCACTGATAGCCCTGTTACTGTGGATGCACATAAAGCATACGTAAAGCACCCAAGCACAGAAGATATGGTATACATTTGGCTGAGTATGTTTTGGGTAAACAGTGGAAATGGGGCTGCGTGAATAGACGAGTTAGAAGTAATGCTGCAGTGGTCATTAGAGGCTGAAGTGACACACAAAAAAGACATTCAGAGTCTGTTTACATTCAACACAAAGAAACTGAACAGTGCTTCTGGACAGACCTATAGGAAGCATTCCAGTCAGAAGTAAAGCAGTGCCAGCATTTGGTATTGATTGTGGTGGAAGTGATGCTTGCAGCAGAAATGTCACTTCCATCCTTTTCTAGCTGCTTTTACGTCAGCCGTGCTCCACCTACACGCTCCAGTGACAAAGGCAATGTGATTGTTTTCCTAAGACATGAAAGAAATACTGTGTTCATTGTGGAATTTTTATCCAATAAATCTACCTACTGACGGTGTAACCTGCTAGTTCTTCACAAGATGAAAGCAAAAAAAAAAGCCTGGCATATTGGGGGAGAAAAAAAAAACGCCTCTGGTAACCAAGGTCTCTTACTGTGATGGAGGCAACTCGTCGTAAACACTAAAAGTAACATTTTACAGACTTGAGGATGAAAGAGCACCAGTAAATCATATGATAATGCCAGTTGAGTAAAAGGAAACCACCTCAGCCCACTCATGAGCTGGCATTCAACCGCCAACGAGCAAGTCAAATTTCATTCAACAGCACGTCTCTCACACCACTCCTCCGAATGACCACATCTACTGTAGTTAAACTGCTGCATCAGGCAGGGAAAGAGAAGGGAAAGGCGCTGCTGGAAGAGCTGGTGATCAGCATTGACAGTGTCAGTCAATTTAAAAAGGAAAAATTCTACAAGTCTTTTTGATAAAAACAAAAAAAAGGAAGAGGAGGCGGAATTAAAAGAGTCCTAATGTTTGTGGGCGAGCCGAGTGTCATAAGTTCATTCGTAGATGTTCAGGCCGTTTGGAGTTCATGGGGTAGGCCTGCTTTTTGTACGGCGCCACATTGACACCTGAAGGGTGCCTGATGGGAAGTGGCGCAGAGACCTCAGAGTTACCGCTGCTGCTCGTGTCCATTTGCTCTGTTGTCGACACCTCCATGGGCTGCTCCATAGAGCTACCAGGGGCCAACAGAGAGGGGCAGCCGGTCAGCGTGGGTCCCCGGGGCCAGCAGTCCCCTCCTACAAACTTTATTGGACTGTAGAAGAGGAAAACACGAGAAACTAAGATTATTCTTCTTAGCTTTGGTCTGTGATGCCCCGGCTCATATTTGGAATAGAGGACAACTGCAGTTTTGTATGATGGAGGATTGATTTCAGTAAACACCATTGTTTAAATAGTTAACAGATATCCATATATATCCATCTACCTGACAAGCAATTGTTCTCCTGTTATCTTAAATTCCTTAAATATATTTAAGCCCATAATGAAGACTTCTTTTTGTTCCTTTGGGGAGGAACTTGTATTTGCCCTTCTAATGGCAGTTTACTCATGTCAGGCTGGCTGCATTTACAAGGTCAGCAAATGAGTAATTGATGTGGGAAAGATGTCCTGTGGGGGAAATAAGTAATAGCTGATGGAATTCAGTGGGACCAGAGACAAAAACAACTTGCTGTTACCTCACAGGTGTTCTTGGGCTTCCTGGGAACTTGCGTGGCGAGCGGACCTTGTGCTCGAAAGAGAACTTCTCTTTGACATTTTCGAGCACAGATGGGGCTACATATGTGAAACCCTAGGGGGAGGGACGAAAACAATGAGAGAGAGATCTGAGTCCACCTCTTCAAACACCATCTTTCCAAAAACAACCCACAGCTGATGATGAGCAATGAAACACTGAGTAAACGGTATCATGCAATGTGGTGGAATACTGAGTGAAGCTTCCAGGAAAACCAACAGGACCAAACCAGATGGAACGCATTAACTGATTCTCGTAAGGCCTACTTGTTGAAAAGGAAATAAAAACATGATGTCCAGAGTTCCCCTGTTTGTATGTTTGTTTACATGATGTGTCTGTGATGCACCAGAACTTTTAGCTTACTTCAAATGATAAAATGTACTCAAAATGAGGTCTTAATGTACCTGCTAAATCTGTTTACAAATTATGAGACATAAAATCACTTACAATATGTTTAAAGGAAAGACTCAAATCAAGATTGCCGCCCCATCACCTTTCAACTCCATGATACACATGCATAATACTAATCCATGTGCTACTAGGCAGTGGCGTCTTCTGTTACAGTTACTCCAAGACTGGCAAAGATATGGCCAACAAACAATGAGAGTACAAATCCAAAAAAAAGTGGCCACACTGTAAGCAAAATAATTGTAAGCGTGTTTTATCATGGATTATTCCTTCTTGAATTCTGGAAACCCTGTACACCAGAAACAGAGATACAAAATCACAGAGTTCCACTGTTTGCAGGGAGGTACAGAACGTATTACCCACCAGGAAGACTTGATTGGCACTTTCACTGAGCGTAGAGTCATCGGGGCTGTCCACTGGAGTCTGGCTGGTGAACTTGGAGTCGAACTGGCTGGCGTCATCAGCCGATTGCTGCCAAAAAAAGCAGGTCTGTTTTCTAGCAATTTCTAGCAAGGACTAGTCACAGGGGTGGTTGCTGGGTAAAAAAAAGAGGACTCACCAGGAAAGGTTTAAATGGAGGTTCTACTTTGCGAGCGAGGAGGTCATCCCAATTTATGTGCCGGAAGAATGGGTGGGCCTTGGAAATACAATGACAGCAGTTTTTTTCATATTTCAATACATCAATACACTGCACATACAAACTTTTATGACTCCACTTTCAACAGATGTATTTACCTGGACCTCAGCTGCATCCCCTGGTCCAGCCCCGAGTCGCAGTGAGGCATTTCGTTTCAGCAGCTGAAAGAAAATAATTGCAGAGTCTCTTTCTCCATCACTTGAAAATTCAACAAAGACTTCACAACCAGGGAGGCACATGAGAGGATGAAAATAGGCTTTCACAGCTCACCTTTTTTAGGAGGTCCCTGGCTTCTTGTGTGAGGTAAGGTGGAAGGCTGAGTTTGCATTTCAGGATTTTATCAATTGTCTTCTTTCGGTTTTCACCAGTGAACGGAGGCTATGAAAAAGGAGTAGGACAGTAACAATAGTTAGCAATAGTAGCAACTGCTTCCCACATGTGCAGGTATTATGTCTCCTCCCTACTTTTGAGTCCTGCAGTAACAGTTTTACGACCTTTAGCAATGCTACTATGGTATCAGCTGGTGTGCACTTACCGCTCCAGTCAGCATATCATACATGAGAGCTCCCAAACTCCACCAGTCCACTGCTCGGTTATGTCCACTCCTCATTAGGATCTCTGGTGCCCTGAGGGAGAAGAAGCGGTGAGCAATATGATACAGTAGATGCACTACAATGCAGAATGAGTTTGATGTATGTGAGTGACATACATGTATTCAATAGTGCCACAGAAGGTGTGGGTCACCGTTCCGTCATGGATGGACTCTTTGCATAGGCCAAAGTCTGTCAGCTTCACATGTCCTGGCAGGAAACAGAGGCAAAGCAACAACATAAGAGAAACTGCACTCTAAAAATAAAAATGGATTTCAGATCACATTTCTCTGAGAAAGAATTCAATCTGGGAACAAAAGGTCATATGTGGAGAGCACATCGATCTTGTGCAAGTTTTTCTAATCCGCCGTTTGTGAGGGCCATTTGAGGTTTCTGTACCGTTGTTGTTAAGCATGATGTTCTCAGGCTTCAGGTCTCTATAGATGATGCCTTTCTGGTGCAGGTGACCCAGCGCCATTGAGATCTCCGCCAGGTAGAAACTGTCAACAGGAAACAAAGCAAGACGCAGGTCCCACATTCAGCACAATTTTATTGTCATCAAGTGTATCTCTTTATTTCCTCATCATTACCTATTATTTATTTGGTACATATATAAATGTTCTACCAACAAAATGTTCTCCACACCTCACTGCTCCTGAGCTGCAGTTAGGGTGTTACTCTCAATGTCATTTAAGCTTATTCTGGGAATATTACACACCCTTATTTGTTCAGCAGCTGGGTTCCTATAATCACCACTTTCATCTACAGGCCGTGTTTATAAAACACAACAGCAGGTACGGCAAGTGGTTGTTCCTAGTGACCCTCACACAGTGTCACATATCTACCTGCTTTTACAAAACTCATTGCCTCTGACTCCTTGTGAGAGAATTCTCCAGTTTCCTTCATGAATATCCATGTCCTCATGCTGTGTTCAGCATATAAAGGCTACATTTACATTTCCTGTCTTTTAAGAACTATTTGTTTAATTGCTAACATTAGTCTGCCAGAGACAACAGATCACGCTGACTTTCAGACATCAACTGGCATCTCTGACTCTGCAATAAATAACAAGTAGGCCTAAAACAAAGGCCTCTAAGAGACAACTTGCAACACCGGGTGTTTGTTAAGATGCCCATTTGGAAGTGGTTTAATATTGTAAATACTGGGGGTGGCCTTTAAAATATGTATACAAACATAGGAAGCGGGAGTGGAAGAGGGAAAGAAAAGATTCAAAGAAATTTAGATCTGACATGTTTAAGCATAACATCCTGAAACAGAATAGGTTCCAGAAACTCATATTAATTTCTCAAGGAAAAATTCAAAAATGATCACCAAAAACACACTGTAGATTAGTTAGAGGAAAGCTGAAAGGTAATGTTAGCCAGATGGTTATGGCTTTACCAGTGACATACAAACGAACTCACCAAGCCGTGTCTTCCATGAAGATGCCCTCTCTTTCCAGTTGCATAAACAGCTCCCCGCCTACAGGAAAAAGAAATGGAGTTCCACATTTTCACTTCATTGAAAGAAAAACACCCATCCAAATTTCCTCCACCCCATGATCCCATACTGTGCATAAATGAAGAACACTTGTGACAAACGAGACTGGGTTTGTACTTCACTCTATGTAGTGACTGGGCATCATTATGCTCACCGCTCAGATACTCCAGGATAAGGTACAACTTTCCACCTGTCTGGAAGGCATAGATGAGGTCCACAATGAAAGGATGTTTCACCTCCTCCAGAATGTTCCTCTCAGCTTTGGTGTGCGCCGTGTCCTTTGCATTACGCACAATCATGGCCTGCCAAGGAACAGAGGGGCACAGAGAGTCGATATGTGTAACTATTCAGACAATACATTTAACCCCATTAGCCAGAGTCAAAGCTGCAGAGGAAGAGCAGGAATCAGGATGCCAGGATGGTAGCTACAGTCACTTCTCAATAAGCCAATAAACACAGTTATTAGACAAAACCTCAGGCTTCGGGGAATATGAGCTGGCTGTTGTCAGCTGCAGCGATGAGGCCATGCTGAACAGAAGCAACAAATCTGAGGTTTCATGGGAAAAAGCCTGCTGCCATTATTTTGGGTGGTCTGCCCTCAGCTTCTGACTTCATGGCTGAATGCACCAGTATGTCACCAGATTAGGCACACAGTGACATTCAGTATACTGTATGCGCAACACTATGCACAGTTAAGCTGTATTGCGCCTGGAAGTCAACTGAGCATTTAAGGTGCTAATTCACCATAAATGTAGGTTACTTGTGTTTGCTTACATATGGATTAAATGAGGCAGACATCAATCCTCTGACATGAAATGATCCTGCATAAACACTAGGGGGCACTTCAGCTCATCTTTAAAGTATGATCAAATGACAGAATGAGCAAAATTGAGTTACTCTCTATGTAGATAAGTAAAATTCCAGTGAATTGTTTCAAAAGTAAAGATAGACCAATATTTTTCAGTTTTAAAACAATCCAGAAAACTGAATTTGGATATCAACTAACAGTAATACAGATACTTGGCTCTTTTTTTAGTAAAAAGAAAAAAAGGAACGAGCATCCAAAAATGAATTCATTTTGTCTGAATTTCTGTGATGGGAAATTGGCATCATTCAATGGGATCAGGATCGGTGTGTGGACTGGTAATATCGGTCCAATATCCGATAAGTAAATTATGTCAGTATCAGCCTGGAACACCAATATCAGAGTGGAGCAGTCCCAACTCAAATTAAAACCTAAAGGCAAAAACTGATGAAAAGGCACATTCACTCACCTTCTTTAAAACTTTCATAGCAAATATCTTCCCGGAGGTAGCACCTGAAACTTTCCGAACTTGGAACACCTGTAGATCATATGAGGAAAAACACGTCAACATTTACACAGGCTTTCTGCAGGTGTTACCAAGTTATATCTAAGACTTTTAAGAACTTTAACTAATACCACATGGAATGGAATGCAATGCCTGATTTACAGTCAGACATGATAGTAAGCATGAAAGAAAACCAGCAGTGACAATATAACCAAGAATCCTTACACATTATATCACTTGTGTCGAGTACTTTCCGGGAGTATACAACAACAATTCCTGAAGATATAATTCATGTAATTCATTTGTCCTAAACCCGGATAAGTGGCAATAAAATGGATGGATTAACCAGTTAAAAATGAGTCTGTGGTTTTAAGTTCATTTACGTTTTTGCTTACAAAGTATGAGTCAGTGAACTCACGATGATGCTAGGAGTGGTGTTTGCTAAGGGTCTAAGTAAAACTCTTTAAACAAAAAGATTTGAACAAGCCTTCTGCGTGCACAAACCCTACCCTAAGAGAAATGCCTATCCTTCTAAATAAATTAGAAATACCTTCTAAGGCTGAGGAATTTGGAATTTAATGCCTTTTAAGACTTTTCAAGTCCTACACATAACTAAGCATCACTATTCTTTTGGCTGTGTATTTTCTTCTATGCCACAACTATGGCTTGAAAAATTACGCTTCATCTTTCTGGGGATGTTTGGAGAAAAGATTGGAGAAAAACAAAGAAGCATTTCTTTAGCACTGAAATTATTTTTTTAAGCTTCTGTGGTGCATAATGTGTATTCATTTGACCAAGCAGCGCACGTCATAGCCTTTTTTTGTAAAAATGACTTTACGTTATTCTGACTGAATTGCGACTGGGGAGTGCTCTGATTTTGCGGGAGCCGCAGTCCATGTTTTGAATATCTGTGTACCCGCATAATTCCAGACTAATTGTTCTCAGTTTAAACGCCAAGCGACAAGGCCAAAATATATACTTCAGTTACACAAGAGTATCAAAACAAATGACAATGTGTTTCTAAAAATTTAATTACTTTGCAAGACTGAAAAATTCCCAAGATGAAGAAAATGACTTCTTAGTCATGATACACAAAACCACTTCAAGAAAGAATAAGTCATGCATCCGCTTGCTAAGTTAAAAGTGTTTCCAAAATATCTGTGATGTGCACTTTTCATTGCCAGGATGAGAAAAGACTACGTCAGAAACTTTCCAGAGCTCTCCAGGTTAGTAATACCAAAATAACACAATGTTAACACCAAAATAAAACCACAAAAACAACAGATTTCAGATTTTCCAAAATCAGCGGCTTTACAGTTAGATACAGGGGACGGTTGGAGATTACAGTTACGGTTTGTATTGATGTGGGTAAAGGAGGAGATGGTTCTGGGGCGGCAGATCTTACATTTGTAAGATTCAATAGAAGTTTGTTCCCACAGCAAAAAAAAAAAAATACCCAAACATTATAATTGAACTTGGGGGATTGAAAAGGTCACTGATAAACAGAAGTGACAAATGCTTACATTTCTAGCATGCGAATATCAATTTTCAAGCCGCTTGGTTCAAAAAGTCCCCACCCCATTGGAATTTCAAGACAATAGCAATCTCATCACCCACATACTCCCAACTGTGATGGCAGGTCCCAAACCAAAACAGCAAATGACAAGCTGGTATTTTCCAGACTTTTAAAAAATATTTTTCCCGGACATTTCAATGACCGAGAGTCCTAAAGTTTTCTTCATATTAAGAGTGAGTCAAATGTCCCTGTGTAATATAAATGGGTCCTATACAGTGCCCACAGAGAACACCCAACTATACAGCTTTGCACAGTTGTTGGCTGCAGTTTGTTCATTGTTTTAGTTGCATGCATATTAAATAAATGATTTGAACCATCACTATCAAACTTCAAGTAAAGTTAAATCCCACAAAGTAAAATGAAGCAGTAAAGTGCATGGGTGTGGGGATCATATTGCCATTCTCGTGACAGAGGATCGAACCAAAGAATCTCACCTTTCCATAGCCACCTTTCCCCAAAACTTTGAGCAGCTCAAAGCATTCAGGTCTGATCTGCTCTGTTCCCTTGTTCACGCTGTTCTCTGAAATTTCAAACTTCTCACAGTCATCCATGTTACTGGTAAAAACAAAAAATGAAGAAAATTAGATGATAAAGAAAAGAAATCACATTCAAAACACTCACTTCCCACTGTGTTAACAATCTCCATAACCCACAGAAGTGTCATCACTACCAGTGTTGAGGCCTTAACATAGACACAGCTGATGGTGATACAACAGCTTTGTTGCTGGGAATAAACAGCTGACAGATGAACAGATGGGTGGGCTATGCTGAAGGTCCCTCAAATAGATCCACATTAGTGCAGTGACTCCCAATTAGACCATTTTGGCCTCAAGAGTTCCTATCCAGGACGATATTAAAGGACACATAGGGATGGGTGAGAAAATGAGGATAAAATGTTAATAAAATAATAAATTTAGTTTGGAACCCATCTGTGCCTGATAATGGATTGGCAGTGTGGTTAAACTGGTTCACAGCTGGTTTGCTGGATGAAATAGAAACAGTACCAAGAAAGCTATCAGGGCACCAAAGTTCCTTGAAAACTCTTTAGTGATAACTTCCAGCAGTCAAAATAAAAGCATGTGACTTTTGTTGTCGCCCCTTTCAGGACCCCATCATTTACAGTATTGCTTATACTCACAATTCAAAGCCACTGCACTGGTCCATGTATTCATTGAGCTGGCCCTGAACAGAGGAAAGAACAGGACAGAAAGTGTCAGCATGAGAAATGTAGCGGCCAAACTGAACTTATAGATACAATATAATAATGGTTCCGTTGTTTATACTGTTGGTATAAATGAGTTGTGTTGAAACTGGTAACGTTTCGGCTAACCGACTTTATTACCATGCTCACGTTGGTTGAATGGACACTTCATCCTGAACATTAACTTGGAAACACCATTCAAATAAAAAGCTTTTATGAAGTAGCTAAATAAAAGCAATAACTACGACGTTAACTTCGCGTTACTGTTAGGTGAGCGGTGCGAAAGCTAGCGAACTGCGGTCCTATTAGCTACAGTCCCGTTAGCACCGGGAGGGTTTCAGCCCGTGTTGGTCGGCTTTACCATGACTTCATTTATATCACACTTTTTAACATTGTCAAAGTTGTTTTCAAGCCATACATGAGGCATTCGTGTAAATATTCACATAGTATTATGCACCCCTACTACGGACGAATGCCGATGCAGAGCCCGCGTATTATGTAATTCCATTTTCGGACATGTAGCTATTCTTCCGCCCGACGGAGACAACTTATTTCACGTTTCACTTCGGCTTTCCTTATGGTTGGTTTATAGCATTTTTTTTTTCCTTTTCAAGGCAACGCATCTGCTGACACGTTGGCGTGTGTGGCTTCACTGTCTTTTCATTCAAGATTAAAGGTTTACATTATACGGTAGTATGCGCTGGAGAGGGGATCGGTTTAAGCCGGGAAACGTCAACCAGCCCACCGCCAACACTGTATTCAGCGGGCGTGCTTGTGTCTGTGGTACAATTAAAACTGCGCTCGGCAAACATTTTTATTTCAGAAAACGTGAATTTATTCAAGTATGATGCTACGACTCCTTTATACGGCAGCGTCTGATTCCGCGGGAAAGGGGCGGATGAGGACACGTCCGATAATGGGCGCCGAGGCTCCGATGCTAGCAACGCAGGCCTCAACGTTAACTGCTATGTGCTAGCCAATTGGCTAACGGCGGCGGAGTTAGCCTCAACGTTAACGTAAACTCACCCCGTCCTCAAGTTCGTCGTCAGAGACATTCTCATCCGGTTGATCCAGATCGATGTCGAAAACCGCAGCCATGGCCACGGCTCTTCAGTAGGTGTCTAGCCAGAAAAAACACAGCCCCGCTCCCCCGCGTTATGGGAGAGCCATCACCGTTACAGCCGGCTACAGCAGAAAGCATGAGCTAACATCCAGCTAACCAAAACAACACAAGGAGCGAGCGGCTGAAAAGCCTCTAGTGTCGGCCACCGGCACTACTCGGCTCGAAGACATAAAAACATTAGTAAAGAATAATTTGCAACAATAAATTAAGGGTGAGTTTATCATTTCAGTTGACTCACATGCGATGAAACTGAGTCAGCTGCCCAAAAACAATGACTTTATCTCACTTAAAAGAAGCTAATACTATGGTGGGAAAGCATGTTCTGTTTGTTTCAGTGTTACAGCTCCAGGTGAGTTTAATGTAATTTACAGCCGGTGGTTTTGTGGCAACTCTGAAAACAAAATCTGCAAAAAATAATTTAATGTCCTAATGATTTTATTCCCAAGTAGCAGGATGTGAGAATGTGGTCCCATGTTCTTCCTCTGGATTCCTTCACCCACAATGCAGACAGTCATACTCACACTCTGCCAAATCATAATCTGATAACCTAAATGGGATTATCTGTGGTTTGTGGTCCCAAGTGCTATTTTGGGACCCAAGGTTTGGCTTCCTCCTGAAGTTTGCCCCATAACTTTTGTTCCCAGAAAGTAAAAAAAGGCAATTTCCTCTCACTCTTAATGTATATTTGCGTAGATAAAGCCAGTAATGTCTGAGATCATCACAGAGACATGGCTGAATTTAAGGTTAAAGGTTGTTTTATTTCTTGATCTCTCTCTTTGTTTTTGCTCTTAATGCAAGAGCGGTCGCAGCACAGAAAGACCTTAGTCGGATCAGTTAAGACCACAGCCTAAATAATACAATATACAAAGTATTGGAACTTCATTTGTTTATTGAAATTGGTTATTTCAGTCATCACTTATTATTATTATTATTGTTATTGTTATTTCATATTATTTCACCTCGTATCACCTAGTTTAATCATCAAGCTCTCTGTTCTATTAATTTCTTTCCTCCATTTGTTAGAAATGTCAAACTGTATCTTGCTTAGATATTTTTGGAAAGGAAAAAAAGACGAAATTGGAAAGTTAGCAGTAAGCAGTTAATTTAGTGTTGTCATTTAAGGAAAATCTTAGATGATCTATGGGTTTAATGCACTGTAGAATTGAGAAGAAGGTAATAATCGAAGACGGAAAATGTGTCTTCCTTCTTCAACTGTACAGAGCCATGCCTTGCATCTTCCTCTGGTTTTTATATACTGTAATAATATATTAATATTAATAGTAATATTTTAAGTTAAACTAATATGTAGATTCAGAGGAAATGCAATTTATGCAAAAAAAAAAATGTTTATCCAACTCAAACATTGCTATTCTTTGTCTTGTGATGGTTGAATGCATTTGGGTTTTGGACAGGTGAAAAACATTTTTGAAAATGTCCCTCTGCTTTTGGAAGCGTGTCTGATGTTTTACAAAAACCAAAGGGTAATTGAGAAAATCATCAGCAACTTCATAATAATTAAATGGTTCGATGGGTCTAAATTCATATCGGCAACTTCTTTTCACCAGTTCAGTGTTGGTGCAAGGGACTTTTGAAAATGACCTAAACTGTGATCTGGTGACACAGTGATCAGCTGCGGACAACAAGGGCATGTAAATGAAAACACAGCTGGTTGCTTAATGTCTGACGTGGAGCACCAGCAATTTGAGGTAAAACACTGGGGGAAAAAAATGGCAATTGCTGTATCTGGGATAAAAACAACTCTTATTTTGAAGTTGAGCACAACATGCCAGTTTCTTTCTTTCTTTCTTTCTTTCTTTCTTTCTTTCTTTGTGACTCACACTTTCAAAAGCGAGAACAACGGCAGCAAAGTATGCCTTTTGTGAATGTGGTGTTTGTTGGCACGAGATGTATTAATGTAGACTTAGTAGGATTCTTTAAACTTGCTCAGCTCCAACGGGTCTCTGAAGAGATCTGAGATAGAGGTTAACCAGCTTGATGCAGGATGCATGATAGGTCTTTTTCACATTGGCCATTTTACACGTTACACTGGGAAAAAACACAGATGTAAATATAATAACAAAATGAATTATGACTGACCCCCAGCTCCTCCTTCTTCAGTTTCATGGCCTTGCAATTGTGCACGTTGGCTCCCTGTGCTAGTTAATGGGACACTTGATTGCAACAG
Source organism: Diplodus puntazzo (assembly GCA_963678695.2). Taxonomy (NCBI): domain Eukaryota; kingdom Metazoa; phylum Chordata; class Actinopteri; order Spariformes; family Sparidae; genus Diplodus; species Diplodus puntazzo. The sequence goes on along the minus strand of OZ023167.1, from coordinate 14,360,540 downwards.
AGCCGTCGTTGATGTCATTATTTACACCTGTGCTTTTCCCCCTATGACAAGTCGAAATGTGTGCTGTAAACGAGACCACTTTGAGCCAGCCGTGTACGGTAAGAGGTTAAGTGTCTGGCTATAGTGCGCTCCACCCAGTCGCCATCAGATTATATCCCTGTAATTCACTACATGATCTGTCTTCGACCCCTTTTCTTGCCAGTAGGTGGCAGCAAGAAAGAGGGAATCCCTTTTTCCGGGTATGGGAGCCATTTTTCATTCATCCTGATATCTGCCTGTGTAGTCGCACTTTACTGGAGCACTTCAGTCTAATTCAAGGGCCTGACAAAATACCAGAAACATAACCTAAATTGGATGTGTTTGCTAGAAAGTCAAGGCAGGTTTCCACTCTGAGTTATTCAGAACTTCAATCAACAACAGTAATTATACGTAGTACATTAAATGAAGCACTACAGAAAGACATAATAAAAGTATCACTTTACAGATTAGTGTGTGACGTGCATGTCCTTAAGGAGGTTAAGGTCACCCTCAGCAGACAGCAGAGGAGCATTGGTGCCCGATGCTGGGTAATGTAACTGATCCGACACGGCTGCAACAGACTTACTTGTCTTACGTTAAGATATTTTAATGGCCGCACTGTGTTGGCAATATATTGAAAGTAGGCTCCGCAGTCCTTAGTGATCGTTGAGGTATCTGTAGAGAAAGCGGCATAGGAGCTCACCGTGCTCCCTGATCAGGCTCTCCATTCTGATTTTGTCCTCTTTGGAGAAGTGTTAGATTGCATCGTGCCAACTAGCTTTAGGGTCTGATTTCACTCAGGTTGGATCTTGTTTTCAGCTTCAAGAGATTTTGCCAAAACATTATTGCGACATTCTTTGTAGCCAGAATTTTTGGAAAGAGAAAAAGGAGGTCAAATTCGACAGAAATATTAACAGTGAGCAGTAAGCGGCTTTTTCTCAGTGTTTATAAAATCTGAAATAAACTGCGAGTTTCGAGCACAGTCAAATGCGAAGGGGATAATAATCAAGTAGAAGAACATGTCTTTTTTTGTTCAAGTGTAGAAAGCCATGGCTTGCTTCTTTTGTTTTCAAAAGTGCTGCAAAGGTCATTTAGATCAAACGTTTGAATCGCTACAATTTCAGAGGCACTTTTGACTTTTATTTTCATCTCAGTGCATTTCAGATGAATCCCAACTGCATTTCTTAGTATCAGAAATATGTCTTTCCATTTAGTAAAAATCACAATACAAATGTTTTTTTCTGTGAACATTATTGAAGATCACCCCCAGCCATGATTTTAAAAAGATCATGTAAAACATATATAATATAAAACATATAAAATACTTGAATAATAATTTGTGGCTGATCTGGTTTTTTAAAAAAATTAAAAAATGCAGTTAAGTATTTAAAAGCACATCAACTTCTCTGACAGTGTAACTGCTGAACACAAGCTGTCTCCATTAGCTGTATATGGCTAGACATTAGGAGGTATGCTTTTAAACTCTGTGCAATGCACATTATTTGTATTGTTTTGATTGGTTGATATGATTGATATTTATATACACTCGAGATGTAATGTAGCCTGATATTTTGTCGGAGCCAGTCCAGTTTTGCTACATGTCAATGTTAAGAAGCTTTATGTACATAACTGAAATTAAGTGTGTAATGTAGGTAGATTTGGAGGCTACATAAGTCGTTATTTTAACCCAATCCACCATGTTTTCCTAAACCTAACCAAGCAGTTATGTTGGCTTTACCTAGCCAAACTGTGACAGTATGACAAAGGTCCAGTTCGCCTGTTGCCGGTACGCTGCAAGTCGTCAATGTTGACTTGGGAGTCGCTGACAATCGACCCATTCTGTCATTTATTCATGAGGACGTGTTGCTTAGAATAGTATTCAAATAGTGTCATCATTGAAGTTATTAAAATACATTTTATTATTTATTAATTTTTTTAACAGAGTAACTAGTAAATCAGTAACCTGTTATATTTCAACTGTATATTGGAACACATTTCCAAACATGTGATGTCACAAAATCATGCTCCACCATCCACATGTTAAACTGAGAATTAAAGGTCATATTGATTATTTTTTTTTAGTTTGACAAACCAATAAGAAAAACATCTAGTTTGTAGAAAGGTGCAGAATAAATGTTTATATTTTCCTTAAAAACATTAATACGATTGTGAATCAATAATTTTAAAATGTTTGTAGGGACCAAAATGTGTTTATGTCTGTTCAAGGGCCCGAGCACTAGCTAGCGTTGGCAGTGTCAACATTTGGTAACCAGCATTAGCAGCATTAGCTAGCGTTGGCAAAGTTTGCTTGTGCCGATGCCCCTTGAGGGGGCACGATTTGAAAAAAAAGTGGTGTTTTCACCGTGGATGCAGTGGAAGAGGGCAGATGGAATGCCACATTCAGATGTTGAGTGTTAACACCTTTAAGGTGAGCAAATTCCCCCCTTCAGCAGATCAATGTGAAAACGAGCATCTGGTGTCACTGCACATACTGTACATCCTTCAAATATCCGGGCAAAGTAACGATAAGCACAATACATTTTTAAACGAGGGGGGCTTTTAAAAGTTCATTTGGGGCATACGGGACACATTCCTATTAAATAACAGCAGATGACATGCTGTGACAGTGCAACAGTGAAACAGCATATCATGAGTAATACTGACGAGTCAACTGTAGCATTTTTAGAGTGATGCGAGGGAAACCGTCCTCGATTTAGGCCAGCGAACAGTGGTTGTTGCCTGAATCTAAGGACATGACATGGTTACTCATAATGATAATAATGGGGAGAACAGGGGAGCCTTTTGTAAGAGTGTGTTAAATAAAAGTAATCTTCGGCGGTCCCTTCCCGCTGCTTCCCTTCAGCACAGCTGATGCGAGAGCAGCCAGCAGGGGTTTCCCAGCTGCAGCACGACATAAGTATTGATGAGATTTTTCTCAAAGAGACAGGGGTCTTCAAAACAGCTGAACCACATTTGATCTCCACTGTATTTAAGGAAAAGTGACAATGATTACAGATAAAGCTCCGACTGGGTCCTCAATCAGAGAGGCAGAAGGTCAATCGTTACAACAGCTCCTTTTATTTTGGGGGGCCGGAAATCTCTCTCTCCGTAGGCTGAGGGGCCCCCTGCAGGCCGGCGTTACTGTGAGCACTGCCTCGATTCCATCTGATAGTTTGTTTTATTTTGATTGCCCGGTGATCAAATCCAGCTGCACTGGGTAACAAAATATGTTTTCTGTTTGTGTTCTCTGTTTTGTTTAGCTTTGTTTATGTTTACTAAAGGACAGACTAGACACTGTTAGAAAGTCGCAGAGCTCTGTTGTGGCTCTGTGTGATGACTTGAGGTCGCTATTGTGTTCATTCACAATCACTTTGCATATCAACCAACTGAGGCGTGCTCTCGTGTTACCACTTTGTAAATATTGAAGGTCATTCATTTAAAACTCAGGGTGAAAGCTGTCAGCAGCTTGATCAGATTATTTTCTTTTTTCTTGAATGCATGTACCTGGTGTTTACTGCAGGACAAAGACTTGTGGGGTGTTATATCATAGTCAGATTTGTATTTTTATTTCTTAACAAAAAAAATACCAATAACTTTAGAGAAGAATGCCTTTATGTCTTTATGATAGTCACTTGCCCTGTAAATAAAATTACCTGCATTGTCTTTTAATTGTACAGCAGCCTGTAATTGACTTATATTGTCCATAACAATATACTGTAGCTCAGGAGATGTAGCGGGCCGTCTAGTAATGTTGAAGTGTCCTTGAGCAAGATACTGAAACCCAAATTGCTCCTGATGAGTAGTTGGCCTCTGCCATCAGTGTATGAATGTGTGTGAATGGGTGAATCTGACAAGTGTTGTAAAGCTGCTTGGAGTGGTCAGTAGACTGGAAAAGTGCTATAGAAATACGCGTTCATTTACCATTATAGATGAGTGAGATATCACAGCTTAGATCCAACGGCAACATCTAATAAAAAGGTGACAGCAAAATTTAGTGTCACAACACATATCCATGGCATCTTGAAAAGTAATCTGTGCGTATTATGTTTATTTTATGCAAAGTGGCACTAGTCTCACAGGATATATCAGGTCTGCTGTGATGGAATTTGGTGTAGATGTGCGTCCAAACAATTAAGTGATAAACTGTTTGAAATGTCATGAGGCAATGCCTCATTGCTATATACTATATAAATGTATATATTTTGATATAAAATCAAGATAAATGCTTAAGTGTTTGCAATGATGTCTGATTAAATTATAATTTGTGCTAGAAAAAACAAAAACAACAAAAAAGAAATAATATTTACCGTCTTACCTGAATGATGAAAAATATTCATGATCCAATTAAAATTACTCACCATAGATCAGAATTTTGACATAAACTTTACCCAAGGGTAGTTTTTATATTCATCATCATTAACATTTAACATCAAATGTCATTTAATCTCTTGTCAGAACTGGTCTTCCATATAAATGAGAATTTGGGGGAACATACAAAGAAAAGTAAGGACGCAAATGTTTAATTTCCTCAAAAAGATTTAATTTCCGTCAAGACACTGATTGGATTAGGAAATAAAGTCGAGCGCTGATGTACCTTGATAATCGAGGACTTCCAGAAAGATTTTTATAATAATCCTGTTAGGGTGTGGAACCAAAATAAACACCGCCCTTTTAGTTCTGTCTCCTCTTGACGAAGTTCCCCTTTTTGGTACTGAATTTATGTCAGCTCAAGCGGAGAGGACTGGTCCAGATGATTATCAGACATGCTGCTCAACGGTTGGCAGCGATCAAAGATTTAATGTAAACCCATTTGGGGGGCTCAGGTGAGGTTGTTAAAGCAGTAAAAAGTACTTTGGTGGAATATCCCAGCAAAGAAGCCAGTCCAGATGAGCTGGGAGCACAGTGTGTTTGTTGTGTAGTCTGGCATGATGTGTCTGGTTTTGTTTGCTCTTTGTGATTGTTTGCAGCACGTTGATGGGCACACGGCATACAACCACATTGCATGTGGTAAACAGGCCTCATGCAGAGTATGTGGACAAGACTAAAATTAGCTCTGATTGCAATGCCATAAAAGTGGAGGGCTTAAGTTTTGTAATAGTAATGTCATATGTTTTTGATGGCAGTTTATAGTGACACAGAGGATAGTGTGGTGTATTGGAGAGGTTCCTGTCTGTACTTTGTTGAACATCAGTTCTTAAAAAGTGATCACAGGTTCCACAAAAACTGAGGTGTACAGAATTTAAATCTGGGGGAAAGAGCACCGGATTCGGCTCAGTATTCAATATCGGGAGAGAATGTGTGCAACCGTAAAATGATGTCTCCTGCTAACATTAGCACACTAGCATGCAAACACCAAACACTACATACGAAATGTTGGCATGGTAACCTCATGGTGACGAGACTACAAGACATTTCGTTGCTCACCCCGGACACCAAGAAATACCAGAACTTTTTATATTTCTGTCCGATAACAGATAAACAAATGAGATGAGTTAGTGAACCTGAGACCTATGTTCCCCAGATTTTATATGGCACTTAATGGGAACATTACAAAAGATCCTATGTTCTAGTGTTGTCAAACATATCGGAATATCAGTACACATCGATGCTGAATATTTGAAACAGTTTCAATACTCCTTTTCCACCATCAATACTGATACTCGCTGTGCTCTCTCTCTCCCTCTTCCCTCCGACAGAGAGTCGACACGCAGCGCTGCAGTGTCCACATTCCCACCCCCTCCCACTCTTCTGAATATGGTCAGAAAGAAATTACCATAAATGCTTAACACACAGTACACAGTCTTTGTCGTATCTATCTTTTAATAAAAAAAAATCAAAAGTGAATGCCCTCAAAGTTGTGTGAATTCTAACATGGTATCAAATATTGACATTTTTCAAGATATTGAATCAAAGTCAGAAATTTGAATGTTGTGACAGCCCTACCATGTTCCCAGGATCCCAGGATGCACTGTCAGGGTCCTACAATGCAAAGATCCTTTGTTCCTAAGGTTAGGGTTAGGTTTATGACCTGTACACACTGTGAGGATCAACATCAGCTCAGTCCTCTCATCTAACTAATCCAATAGGCTACTTTACATGTGAACATGCTTTAGAATGCTGCCATGAATTTGACACAACAGATTCAAATGTTAAAGCATACAAAGTACAGTTTAAATTGATGACAGATTAGGTATAAATGACCATAGCAGAGATCACAAACCATTTTGATTCAGATGATTCAGTGTTTGCAGTTTATTTATATGAGTTCTCTTTTACACAATATAACATCGGGCAGTGAGATATAATAAAACATAATTATCAAAGTAGCTCAAAATCAACAATAAATGCATCCTAAAATACATCTGCAATTCATAGCATAGTAATAAAGCCCCAAGAGAAAGAAGAATTAAGCTTCTTGCAAAAACCAAAACCAAATGTATAAAGCCAGAACACAAAAAGCAAAAATCTGTGTAGAATGATTCATAATGATAGATGTATGGCTCAAACTTTGTAAGATGAAACAATATGAAAGTGATATAATTCAAGTGTGTTATAAAGGCCAAAAAAATCAGATCGATGACAAAATGTTTTCTTTGTCTGACGCAAATTCAGGTCAAGTATTTTTCTCCACTGGTATCCGGAAATTATGTACAAACTCTAAAGCTCCTGAGGGGAAGACTGACTTCAACTCGCGCCACCGGCAAGAGGACATTTGTGATTCTACTTACCTGAAGCTGGAAAGTTACTACATCAATCAGGATTTCCCACAGCCCTCAATAAATCAAGCTGTTCGGTGTGTTTCCATCTATCGGCAGATTTTCCGGTTCATTGTAGTGTTGCCTAATTTGCATCTACTGATGCAAAAGGGCAGACCACACATTCCCAGCATTGGTATGCTTGTAAGGCAGCGTGAGACATTCCTGGGAAATGTTTCTGAGATGGCATCATGTCATGACACAGAAACCTGCGTTGACACGTAAAGCTGAGCTTAAGCTGCACTCAGCGCCGTGCTGCGGAGGAGAGTCCATACTGTCAGATTTTAAGCATTCCAAAGGGTGACTCAGTGACGTCTTCTGACATCAAAGGGGTGTGTTGCTTCTGACTCTGTGTGTGTGTGTGTGTGTGTCGGGGTGTTGCATACATTTCTGCAATTTTACCCTCATCTTAATCAGGCATGCTGCTGCTGTATTGTGTCTTTTAATCTTAGTATGCCACTCACATCCCCCATCGTGCATTTATGACACACCTGAATGACGCAGTTTCCTTGGCAAAGCTCCTGGGACATTGAAGGAAAGAGAAATGTTAGAAGCGTGATGAGCCATTATGCTGGTCTAAGGCTCCTCCTCCTCTCTTGTTATGACATGTAGCAGCATAAAGATTTTCTGTGAGAAAACATTAAGGCAATCCAGCGCCGACCAGAACTGTGTGTGACAAAGAGTTAACTCACTGAGCTCCTTCCCCACAAACTAACAAAATAAAACTGGATAAAGCTCAAAGACGCTGCAAATCGATTTATGTTGTACTAGTACAACAACAAGTACACAACCCAACTCGGATCGGACTGTTAACTCCTTGAGAACATGGCCGGCCGGAAGAGCCGGAGTGCGGATGTGTGTTTCGTCACGGTGCCCTCGCATTGCCACCTGGCATCAGCCATTAGGCTGTCTGCCATGTTGGCACTGTGTGGGCAGGAACAGCAGATGCTCCTGCCTAACTATGCTCTGTTAAAATACCCACACATAATTTAGTTTAGCAGAGCGCAGGGAGAGGTGTTTTGTTGTGTCAAGTTCACTCTGAGAAACAGTGCATCATTAGTAATGGTTCGAACGAGTGTATTTAGATAATTGTAAATCATGGAACAAAAGAAGTCGGCCAAGAGCCTGTTAATAAGTCAGACACCCATCGCGATCGTCAGGAATCAACCTATTGATCTCATTCAAACGAGACCAATAATATCTCCCCTCTCACATGGAATAAATTATGAAGAATCTGATAAGCTTGTTTGATCTTGGTGTGCTAAAGCCACATTAAAGGAAACAAAGGCTTAGGAGCTGGGGCTTTGCACTAACCACAGCTATGGTGTGTGTGTCCACACACAAACATGTGTGTCTGACATTTAAAGATATCTACACACATAAAAAGTTAGCAGAAGTCACACTACACATGTGATGTGTTTTATTTAATTTGACTGTTTTATTCGCGTTTTACTTTTAGATTCTGATTATTTTAGGATTTTTCATTGTTTTACTTTTGAGCACTTTGTAAGTCTGTTTCAAGAAGTTCTATATGAATAATGCTATTGTTATAATCAGCATTATTTTTAGTTAAAATAAGTGAAACAGAACAACTTTCTTGCCTTTCAGGAATCCTATGACTTAAAAAAGAAAGAGACCACCATAAGGGTAATCAACTACTAACAAAAGTGATTCATGAGGATAAATCTAATGTTAAAAGAACACATCTACGTTCGTTTGTCTGTATTTTATGTTTTGTACCACCAAATCTTTATTTAGCTATTTAAAAAAAACCTTCAAATTACATCTCCTTTCCTCTCACTGACAATTCCAAAATCTTTGAATATGCAAATGCCTTTTATTTTGAAACGGCTTGAATCGTAAAACACACTGTAAGACCTCCCTTTCTTAACAGGAAATCACATAATCAGTGTACGTGCGCTAGAATGTTTTAGATTTCCACATCACACTTGTTTAATATTGGCCTGTGATTGCGTCCACACTCGTGTTTTCAAAAACATGACTCAGATTGGAAATGAATGGAGCGAAAACAGCCTTCCACTGTCAAACTGTACAGTCACGTCCAATCATGCAAAATGAAGTAACAATAGGCACATTTGAAAGTGGGGGTGGGGGGGGCTTGTATTTTGTCATGTATAGAATGTAAATATGTGTATAACGTCAGTGCTCAGTATTTCACTATTTTAATGACGTGCTTTTGTAATTTTGAGTTTAGAGAACAGCTTTTCAATAATATTCCTCCTAAAAAGGAAAGCTTACATCAGCTTGACACTACAAAGTATGATACTGTAAGTTCCCTCATTCTAAAACTGGTTCCGTCAATAAAACAGTGGCTAATCTTTGGCGACACGCACATAAATTGTAACTTTCCCTTGGTAAGCATCTTTCTCTGTACCATTGGGCCTGCCTGCTCACTCCACTGTGGTCTGATGTGACCCCCTGACTGCTTCTTACAAAAACAAAGGACCTTAATGTGATTTAGAACAAAAAAAAAAGGAAAGAAAAAATCCACATGGTCAGCATAATTTAATGAGACAGAGTGTGAAAGGAACTAAGTGGATAACCAAATGCAGAGTGGGCTTGTGGGTGGGTGGGTGGCGGATGAAGTCAGTGATATTTCAGCATCCCTCAGCGGTTAGCCTGCTGACAGGGAGGGGAAAAAAAACTGGGGAGTGAGAGACAGACTGAGGGAAGTGGTGCGTGTGGGGGTCACTGTGCCAGATTCAACTGTAGTATATGTACAACATATGGAGAGATATGGAGAGAGAAAGAGAGGAAGGACAAAAGCAGTGTCATTATTTGAATGTCAGTCCCCCTGCCTGTTTGGACAGGCAGGATTTGCATGTTGGGTTTACAGCCCAGAGCCCCGGGGTAGGGTGGGGTGGGGAGAGGTGGGTGGAAATAGTCATCTTCATGGTGCTCAGGGTGTGGCTGCTTTGGGAACAGCACTGTTCTCGACAGGGGTCCTTCAGTGCAGGTCACACATCTGACCTGAGGACACGAGATCAACGGCGTTCGCACGCACCAATGCCAGGTTCCCCTTTTTTTCTCTTTTCCACTTCATTAACACAGAGAACTGATCTGAGATCATACCGTAAAATCAATAGAAACAATTGTATGTAGTGTATAATGTTTGATATATGAATCCATCTGATTCATGTATGAATTTTAGCATAAAAATAATAATAAATACAATTGAATATGAACAATAATCTATATATGGCAAGTTACCTAAATGTAGGTCATAGCATACATTTTATATTAAAATTGTGGAATAATTTTGCTCACCAAATAATGTTTCACATTCATGATATTAATTACTAAAAGTACAAATACTGTTTTATGCTAAGAGTGTTGGATTTAAGTATAGGAACAGGATCAAAGTGAAGCTATAATTCACAACTCATAGTAAATGCTTAACTTGGAATCTGAAATGGAGATGATGTCAGGGTGGAGCGAGCAAATCAGTAATGTGATAAATGTTTGGATGTGAAACATAAGACGTGGAAATCGGAGTTGTGATGGACTCAGTATCCTCCTTGTCCCTCTTTCTCGGCTGACATGTGAGATTCTTTGGAGGCCTGAGGGTCAACACCGGGCTAGTGTGGTCAAGACTTATCACATAATGAACAGAACACCGATCCTCTTTTCAACAGACTTTATTTATAGTGGAGGCAGATGGAAAACAAAACAGTGCGTACACATTAAAAATAACCCAGGTACAGACATGTATTAGACAAGTAATACAGGCACTTACACGTAGTAATATAAACAGAATTTCTAGACAAACATGCACACACATTCAGACAGACATGCCAAAAGGGGGCTCCCTTATGGAACAGGACATCCTGAAACTGCCAAGAAAAACACTCTCTAAGCCAGTGAGCCATTCCAGTGTTATCCAATGATTTTGCTTTTATGACCAGGAAAAAGTTTTACCCTTTTGCTCTTTTTTAGAAAGAAAAAGAAGACTCTAAAATAAAACTGAGGCTTTGCGGCAAAAGCATCCAATGGTCAAGCAATGATTTTCAGCTTTGTATAATTACCAATTTGTGGCCCTTAGAAAAACACCCCCTCAAGAGAGTTGTTCCAATAAAATGCAGCCGCCTACAAAAAAACAGCGTATTGAGCAACAGAAGAAAGTACTCAGTAAACGAGAAGAGGGAAGTGTAAAAGGGAAGGGGTGAGCACTCTGTGTACCATACCTTGGAATGGGTGTCACAATGTGATGTGTTGCAATAAGGTGTGTACTGTCTGGATTCTCTGGAAATTCAGGAGGACAGAGCCAACTCACACACACGCACTCATACACATATACAGAAGTACACTATTGACATCACTAGATCTGCATTTGCAAACATGTGAAAACACAGTTCCCCACATAAAACCACAAAAAAACCCTCACAGACGTCAGCATGGAGGAAATAAACAATAGACCCATGTCTCTGACGTTTTCACGAGCGGTTGGGATAAAGAGAAGTGACATCGCAGCACACACCTCTGAATGGGAACTGATGCTAACTGAGACAGTGACAATAACACAAAGAGGACAAAACAAGATGCTGGTCAGATGAGAGAGCCCGAAATGTCAGACAGCCTACAGACTGTTGTCGCCTTGCAATCTTAACAGCCAACACCAGTCTGATAAGCTATCTGACAGGCCGAGAGAGTGACGGACATGCCTGAGACGTACGCATGTACAGAGACAACAATGAGAGAAAAAAAAAAAAAATAAAAAAATAAAAAAATTCCTAATCCGACTTACCATGATGGGAGAAAAGAAGAGATGTGAATGTTCTGACTAGAGCTGGTGCAGAGCGCAGGGTTCAGCCCGCTCAACAGTACCCCTCTGTTTTGAATCTACTCGAGTGATTCGTCTCCTGGCTCCAAGACTGGGGCAGTGCAACGAGTTCATTCGAAGGTTCAGCTGAGGTAACGGCACAGACGCTTTTCACTGTGCGCTTGAGGGTTCTTTTTTTCCCTCCCCTCCTGCTTGTGCCTGCTCTAGCGCCCACTGTGCTCAGTCCAGCGTAGCACAGCAGCGGTACAGAGAGGGAGAAGAAAATAGCACATTTCACTGGCAATTACGAAAAAAAAGAAGGTACTGCATGTATCGAGAGCGAGCTGACGTTATCCAAGGAGTAAAAAAAAAATAAAAAAAAAAAAAAAAAAAAGACCAAAAAATGAACACTTGATCGTATGAAACGCAGAGATTCGCTTTAGGAGCAGCTTATGTGATGTCAAACATGAGCTTGTTGTCCTCGTCTGGAGTGAAGAGAAAGAAAAAAAAAAGGATGAAAAAAAAAAAGAAGCTCCGTGGACAATTAAGGACAAAGAAACAGACTTACCATGACATAGACTGTCTCTAAGTTAAAGGCAACAGCTACTATCTGACGCACTGAGACTTAAGGCAGACCCTGAGTCTATTAGCAGGACACAATCTCCTTTAATCCATAAAAGATAAAAGGGAGAGCAACAAATGTGGCAGCCACGCAACCCACTATCTCCGTCTAGCTCTGCCTCACACAGGCACGCACACACACACACACAGTCGTAGATCTGATTCAATATATGGCTGCATCTGGTAAAGTAGCCCCGGGCTGACTCATGTGCTCTCTTCCTGGAAGCAGAACAATAAGGGCAGACAAAGGGACCAGTAGGGTGATTCATGGCCGATTTATCATTTCTCATCCAAAAGTACCACTATGAGCTTTACTGCACACATAGAAGAAGTGGTCATCTAAAGCACCAAAAACAGCATGAAACATTCATTAACAGCTCTGCTAAAACTGACTTCTGCAATATGTAGAAATGAGATGGTGCTGAGGTGGACACAATTATTACAGACATGTCTTATCTAACCAAAGACAATACTGAACAACAAGTCTACGGTACAGTAATAAATTCATGTATCTTACCAATAAACCAGCAAATATAGATAATAAATAAATGGGTTATTGAGCAGATTACTTCACGCTGGTTTTACAGAACACGCACCAAAAAATCAAAAGTAATAATCTTAGCTTATTCAAATAAAGTCAATTCAAGAGACTCTACGGACGTATGAGAACTTAAGGTTCTTCTAGTGGAACAAACAGTGCAGCTTAAGGCCTCACTGAGGAGAATTATTGCCAGCAGCTTCTTCTCACATGCTCAGGAAAAGCACCAACATGGACACTTAACAACAGCTTATTCACACGCACCCCAACCAACACCTACCTTACACAGAACAACAGTGGAAATCACTACCAAATGCAAAGCCTTCAAAAGCAAGTCAATGGAAGTCCGAGTTCAACATTAACATGTTGCTACAATAACAAGAGAGAAACCAGATGGAGGCTGATGTTTTGCTTCAGATAATGGTGGGGTATCAGCCAGAAATGTGGAAAAGAGTGGTGGGAGCTTTGGAAGTTGATGTAAGCTGGCCTTCACTCCATCTTGCCCTCCGAGTACTTCTCATGCTGCTTGCGCTTGGCGTAGCTCTGGGCCATGGAGTTGACAATGGAGCAGACAAAGAAGCATACCATGATGACCACAACCTTCTCAAAAAGCCACGACAGCCAGCTCTCCTCCTGCCAGGAACCACAGAGAGAGCAAAGAGAGGAGAGGAGCTTGGTCAGTAAACTGAAGGCCACCCCCTCACCCAACCCTTCACCCCACACCCTGCTCTCCCCTCTGCTCCTGATGCTGTAGGCTAGGTGGGGATCCAGCTCCATGTGCAGGACAGATAGAGATCAGGGGTAATAAAACACGCGGCAGCCCCCACCGTCCTCCCTCCTAACGCCCCCACTGACCCCAGCCTGCAGCCTGCCTCCACCGAGTTAAATTGCCTCGCTTCTCTTCTGTAACTGCAGGCTCAAGTTACAAGAAAAAAGGAACATTGTTCTAGAAATGCCTTAATCTGTCCTTGTGCAACTCATTCTATCCTTTTTTTTTCCTTCTCCTTCCTAGTAAGTGCATAAAAAAAGAAAAATCGTTTTCAATGAATCACTGAGAGTAAGAGAGTAAAGGAGGGAGTGAGAGATACAGAGGAGGTAAAAAAAGCTTCGCAAGAGAAATAGGCTACAGCTACAACTGGCTCTTTTTGTTCTAGACAGGGGGGTTTTGATGGATTGTCACTGGCAGAGGGGGGGGCCCCCGCCCCGGTCTACAGTCAGTGCTGGGTTCAGGCGGGGCACCGAGTGCAAGTGCGTGTGTGACACATAGGGGAGTGACCACACTCACATACACACTCCCAATTGGTACGATGTAGCATGAGTCAGCACGCCCCGCGCTACAGTAGTACAGTTCAATACAGCGAGTGGAGCCAGACCCCACACTGGCCCCTCTCCTCCTCCCCTCTTTCTACTCCCTCCCCTCCAGGCCGCCCAGTGCAGTGCTAAACTACTCTGTCATTCTGGCCCCAAACAAGCCTCTGTAATCTACTGTATCACTACAGGTTAGAGTCAAATCTACAACATCAACATTTCTCTTCTAAACATTAAATTAGGTTTGAAAAATATGAAACTCATTAAAAATTGTAATGAGAGCAGGTAAAGAAAAAAAGAATTGTGCTCAGGAGAGAAAATGGGTCAGACTTATAAAGGAGGGCTTAGATAAAGAGAAGAAAGGGACAAAAAAAGTGGAGGGAGAAGGAGTGAAAGAGGCAAAAGTAAGGGGGCCACATTCTTTTCTTGGCGCGCGCACGTGAATGAATAGAGGCTGTGAGCTGGGGGCTGAGGCCCCTGTACTTACAGTTGGGATCCCCTCTCCGGTGTGATGGTGCAGCTTGGCCTTTTGGGCCTCCAAGTACTCCCTGAAGGGCTTCTGCAGTGCCGCACCCAGCAGCGGAACCGCTCTGCCTCAACCAACAAGGAGAGAGGGAGAGAGAGTGGGGGGGTGGGGTGGGGGGGGGGGGGGTGAGGAGGGAGGGAAAGAGGGAGGGAAGGAAGAAGAGAGAAAAAGGGAGAGAGTGGGGGGGGGGGGGGCACAAATCACGTCACATCATTGTTACTCACCAGCCCAAGGGCAGCAACAAAGGGGAGGCATGCTGTCCTATGTCCTGTACAGTGTCGGCCTCCCCGGCTTCCTCTCTCCGAGAAGAGAGAAAGACGGAGAGTGCAACGAGTGCAATCCCTTCACAGCTCATCCCCACAAACACACACACACACAAACACAGGCACACAGAAAAAAAAAAGGTACGAACTGTACCACAGCTCTAGAAAATAAAACTGCTCAAAAATAAACAAAACCAAAAATAAACAGTAAAAAAAAAAGAAAAAAGAAATCAACAAAAGAAAGATAGAAATAAAGTTGGCTGGTCCTCATACAGCAGCCACGGCAGCAGTAGTCACTCACATTCTCCCGCTCTGCTCTCCTCTCCTCTCCTCTCTCTCACACACACGCACACACATACTCGGCTTCCTCTCCCTCTCACACACACACATCGGTGAACTCGTTCAACTCCCCTGCAGTGCCTCCTCTGCCGCTGCAGCGAGGAGAAATGAATGACTTCTCAGAACTCTCACATTTATCACAGGCGGTTCCTGTAAGAACTGGTTTCAGCCAATTAATGAGGAAGTGAGTCGTACCCGAGCTGTGTCATCACTGGCTGAGATCTGGGGGGGATGGCTTCAGAGGGGAGGGCACTCTGTAAGACAGCCCATATTAGGAAACCCTTTACAAGCATACTACTACCCCCCCTCCCCTCCCCTTCCTCTCTCACACACACACACACTCAAAGAAGAAAAAAAAAAAAAAAGACGCGAGAGGCTGCAGAGAATGCCCTAGAATAGCGAATCAGTGGCCCATCCCTAGACTGGAGTTAGTGATTAATCACTAAACAAATACATACTAAAGACCTTCACTTATTCTTTTTTGTGGCTATACACTGACAATTACATCCCCTGAACTATTGTTTCAAAACATTCCTTATATTAGACTTATACATCTTTTGTTCACGTTGTACAGTCCTCGTCAAAGCTCAGAGACACATCAAAGATTTTCTGGCAGGTTTGCGTGGGCACTCATGTCACATACGGTTGAGTTTATAGCTGATAACTTTCTCTGAAGGAGGCAAGTCATTTCCGTCTCTCCCCACCTCCACACACACAGAGTTACACGTACACACACCTATGTTATGGTGAGAATAAAAACAGGTTGTGTTAAATGATTGAGTTTACAAGGAAGCCTTTTAGTAATGATTAACTTTATACCAAGTAATGGATATCCTACATGTGAATGGGCATACAGCAGAGAGGAAGTCTAACAGATGGATCACGCTTTAGATTACACAATAGAAAATTGTTAGGACATGGTATCAAAAATCAAGCTGGGATTTTTTTTTTTCTTTTTTTTTTGGAGGGAAACAAAGCCTCTCCTTTGCCCATCCCCCACTTCACACATTCCTAACATCTACAAACACAGAAATGTACCAATTTAAAAATTATATAACCTGGATGAAATGCTGAATATGAGTTTGCACAAGAAAGACGCAGGAAAAATCCACTAGTTCAGCAGATAGAAGTAAACAGGCAAGAACAAAGAGCGACAGCAAGAGTTTTCAGAAATGGCGGGCGAATCATCTCCTACACGATGAGCAATACTGAGTCATGAGCCTGGGCAAATCCACCAACAAAGAAGCCCAAAGCTAGCAGTCTAAAACACACTTTTAATGCCTCAGAGTCAGGACTGACTACTGCTCTATCAATTAAAAATCTCGTGATTTTGTGCTTTTTGGGAATATATTTTCACTTTTTTGCTGAAGGGGTTGTGAAATGATTGGATTTAACAATTTCTGCTGTAAGTGTGTTCATAATTTATCCGTGAGTACCTGAGCTGAACTTCTTTGTATTTCTTTGAAAAGGGTTCAGAGGATTATCTTTCTTAATCTGAAGATGAAATGAACTTACTGTAAACTAGATTTAAATGAGACATTTGTGCAACTTCTGCATGCATTAAATGTCTGTGATGATTATGTTTACATAGTACTTTAACTGCTGTAAAAGTTGACTTTAATGTTCAGTAAAAGTTTGGAAATTTAAAAGAGTATTTATGGTTATTTCTAAGTTGGGACGGGGCATGGGCGAGAATGACAAGAAGCTGAAATTTACAACAGCCATAAGATGTAGTTTGGCAAACATTAAGCCTGAACAATTTACACAGCAGCTACTGAACAAACTTCAATAACTGCTTTGTTCATTCCTGTGCTTTCAGAGAGAGTAGCAGAAAACTTCTCACTTGTATCTTTTTTTGTGAGGCTCTGAAACACTGTGGCCTTGAGAACAGGGAAATAAATCAGTTTGGAAAAAAAAAACACCTTTAAAGCACTTTAAAGCAAACGTTTAAAAGCAGGATGTTTTTCTTACAGTTAGATTTTTATACTCCAAAAGCTCTTGACAAATTTGTGTATTATCTACAAAAGGCTCATCTGTTAAAAACTGATCAAATCTCAATTTATGGCCAGTATCAATTGGTTAAAAAAGATTTAGGTATTCCTGTAGAAGGGCATGCATGCTGGTTCTAGTAATTTACTTCTAAATCAAAGCTATGAATGGCAGAACTATTTATGACGAAAATAAAGCACATAGATTTCTGTCTCGAATTTCATTTAATATGCTGAAACAGTTGCTACATAAATGTGCCTAAAATCACATTAAATCTTTAGTTTTTATCTTAAAACGTTTTCTCGTCATGCACCATGGCAGTAAAGGACAGAAACTGACTATGGATTTTCGGACACATTAATGTTGCAAAATATTTTGAAAGAGCAATTCTTCTATGTATTTCATATTATTATCCTCCTTTTTTGTGTTAGTGTTCAAAAATACAAGTGAGTATAGCAAATTTATAGCCAAGTATAAAAGACAAGGCGGTTCATCCAAACAGATGTATAAAATGTGACTCCTCTTCCTTTCTTCTCCTTTAGAGAAACAATATGAGATTTTTAAAAAGAATAATAATAAAAACAATAAAACTGTAAAATGTAGGTGGTTTTACAACTGCAGAAGCCTGAATGTGTGTGGATCCTATCATACTTTATAACAGTTGTTCTCGAGTTAATTGAATTAGTTCCAGAAGTTGTGCAAAAAGCATAAGATGCTTCATTTACTTGAGTTCTAAAAATGATTCCCTGGTAATGTTTGTGGCTAATTATCAACACTATAGATGTATGTTATATACCTGCACATACTCTAAAACATAAGCAATATGTGTGATAATTCATTTCTTGGTCATATGTCAAATAGTTATTATTTTGACTTCTAGATAGTGAAGTAAAGTAGAAGCAGATAGAAAGTGCGAATGGTCATAGCTCCATCCAAGATTTACATTTAGTCACTACATAAATAATAAATTCAGAAGAAAAAGGGAAAAATTAAACGTAATGAAAAGTCAAAAGTAAATCTCTCAGAGATGAATCAGATGCAACATGGACACATCTGTATTTAATTTATCAGATGGAATGGACAGTAGAAGCTAAGGGTTACACATAAAACACAAAGTTGTAGCTAAGATATATAAAGGAGCAATATGTTAAAAATGTTTAATATGACTGACCTCACTGAATGTGTGTCATGTATGTAGTGGAGCTCAGCAGCTAAAACAGTTAAGTTCAGATTTTTGTTTGTGGAGTTATACAACTGTTTGAATATATGATGACTGCAAATAAAACAGAAAGCTGACTGAAAACTGACATCTGTGATCTATACACACTGCCTTTGTGCAAGTCTGTGCCATCCAAGTATGCAAAACGAGTGTGATTTGAGAAGGGGATTACCACTAAATCCAATAATTTTAAGTAGACCGACACAGTTTGATCAATATTTCTGGACACGAACAGCTCTCGTCCAGAGACACAAGAGAAACCACAGCAGCACCTCACTGTCATACGATGTCGTTGAACCGATCACTTTCTTTTTTCATTTTTCCAAATCATTCTCGGTGCGGTCATCTAGTACAACTGTGACACATAAACATACGAACAAGAAACTGTTTGACAATTTGCATCTGTGTGTTTAGTGAAAATCAACAGAGCTGCCAGTTGGTGGACCTCTACATCAAAATCAATCTCAGAGTAGTATTTATACAGATATTCTGTGTTTGTAACTGATTAGTTGCCATCACCACACACACACACACACACACACACACACACACACACACACACACACACACACACACACACACACACACTTAATGAAAAACAAAGTATAAATATTTGATTTATTTGTACAAAAAAATGTAATAATTGAGACAATATAATTCTAAATATTAAAGGCAAGATGTTATTGTAAATGCTGATATTTTGTGAGTTCTGTGACTTCTCCTGCTCTCCTTCTTCATCAACAAGGACTCATCACCTCCGTTTTCTAAAGAATCCACAATAGAATAGAAAAAATAACGCCTGTGAACTATAGAGAGGACACCTTCACACTAAAGGTGTGAGACAAAAGAAGAGCCACCGACTTTTTTTTATCAAAGAAATGCTAGGACATACAGTATATGAGAACAACACTTTTTGCTGGGGTGTAGGTACAAAACAGCATCCTCTGCTACAAATAAGTAACATTAAAATTACAATCAGGTACCAAAAGCTGGAATGAAAATGTGCATTTTTGTACTGAAAGCTATTCTGGCCTCCGCTCCTGTCGTCATGAAATAAAAGAGCACCGAACAGTGTCAGACAGGAAACCAAGGAAAGAGGCTAACTTGCTCAATACTCAGTAAAGAAATAAGGTGGATATAAGCTCTGTGTCAAAAAAAAAAGAGGAGATCTTGAGGGAAAACCCCACATATTTCGACTTCCTGCAGTTTGATTATTGCTGCAAAGGGTTAATCTGTAAACGCCATGTCAGCCTCTCATTTTTTAATGAACTATCATTTCCTGCTGCTGTGCATGGAGTGTGGAGCGTGTTTAGGCGTCCTGTGCTCGTTTGGTGAAAACTAAATTCCACGGGCCTTGAGTCAGAGGAGACCTTTGACATGTCTGCCCCTTCTAAAGGCTGCTGCCACCTCCAACGGCACTCCGGCATGCACGCACACACACAGAAGATCACACACACACACACAGGCACACACATACATGCACGTGCCCTGACTTCTGAGGCAGGGGAATGATAGAGAACAAGGGCTCACATGACAGCCAAACCCTGGCCAGGTCCAACTGGTTACAACATCATCACAACAACTGGCTTAGGCAATCACTAGTGTTACCCAATGCTCCACAGGGCCACAGTTCACACCTAACATAACAGCACCGACACCGCAAGACGCACACGCACTCTGTGGTTAGGCGGCACTCTGACCTGGGGTTCGGAAACTTAGACCTCTGCGCCATCTCAGTGCAAAACACTGACACTCTGACTCATTTCTTTTTATCAATGCGATAAATTACTACTGCTCCATTTTGATTCAATTAAGTGCAGGAATAATGAATTAATGGAATTATGATATGAGGAGTGTGTAAGGAAAAATTTGGACTCACGTGCAAATGTTGTAAGGTAATATCTGTGTGTGTGTGTGTGTGTGTGTGTGTGTGTGTGTGTGTGTGTGTGTGTGTGTGTGCGTTCGTGTGTGTGTGTCTGTTCCTCCTCCAGTTCAACGGGGCTCTTTCCCAATGACTTCACCACTAAAGCATGGAGCCCACTCCTGAACGGAGATCCCCCTTGCCCAGTGTGTTTATCACATCCCTGCTCCACAGCCATCCATGTGTCAGCCTGCACACAGACACACACAGACACACACAGACACACACACAGACACACACACACACATACATATACACAAGCTCGGACACATGCAATCCTCTTGGGATCCGGCAGCGCTGCCAGGAAATCAGGGGGCACCAATTATAGCAGTCTATTATTCCTCTCACTTCCCAGACAGCCACATAAAACGGCCCTCCGACCCCTCCGACCCCCCCAGGTTCAGGTCGCCATGCCCACACAGACCCTGTTGGTCTGAGTGTGGAGTTGCTGGGTCACCAGATAACCAGGCCTGGACCCTTCTTATGGTGAGAAAGGGTTGTTCAATGAGTCAGATGTGACTGGAGACAAATCCAGACAAGTCATACTGCTACTTGTAGAGTGGCAGCAACAGGCAGGCTGGAAATAGAAAAGGAGGAGGAGGACGAACAGAAGAAGATGTTTAGGGCAGAGTCTATCCATCCTGTCATTTCATGCTTGGAGGAGAGGCTGCTGTATGGGATGTATAGTGACATTGTTTCCTCTTTTACCTCTTTTCAAAGGAAGACCTAATGACCCGTCGATAACCACACCTACTACATTCTTACTTTAATGTACACTTTATCAATTAAAAATGGGAAACCTTGCAGCAAGTCAGAAAACCCAAGAAAAGTGAAACACACATGAGGGGTTAAATGAACACATTACGACATGTTAAATAAATGTGAAGGGCAGAAACACACCAAAGAAACGAGGTCATGGGGTGGAAAATTAATGGCACGTGGAATAAATGAGAACTTGAGACTGTTTGAAGCTCGACTGTCCCATAAACGCGATGTATGTCGCTTATCCAGCTCAGCAGGGTAGCCAGTGAGCACAGAAGTGTGGGATTTGTTTTAGCATACAGCACACTGTGCGACTGTATGGAGTTCTTTGTGGTTCATATACACTCTGACATGCTGCTTAGACAACCACATACATTGTGATGTACCCGTCAAAAGCCACAAGACACTGTATATCTAACACCTCAAAACTGTATGTGCTGTTTTTGCTGCCGTGCAAGTGACTGTTACACAACAGACAGACAGCAAGGCCAATTGAATCTGTTTTTGTGGCAGAGTTTTAACATGAAAAAAACAACAAAAAAACAAAACAAAAAAAATTTGTCAAAAGTGATTATAGTTATCGGATTTACATTCTGATCACGTATACATACTGACTTGCATTTGAGTTTACATGCTACAGACGTGGTTAAAAGCCAACAAGTGAAGACAAGTGAAAGTTCCTGATGTCTGTGCGACTGTATGCCACAGTATATCTTCATGTGCTGGAACAACACTGAGGACAGGAAGTAGAAAATTTAGCAAAGAAAAAAAAAACAAAACATTGTTTCCCAATAAAACATTTATATTGTGTAAATGTGATTTAAGATCCCATGGCAGTGTAATCCTAGGATTTGCAAAGTGATGAATTGTGATCACAGTGGTGAATCTTTGAGGTTCGACAAAATAAAATAGTAAGAAAATGATTTATGTGTCTAGTATGAAACAAACAAAATGCAAGCCTCCTCATAATTAAGATT
Source organism: Diplodus puntazzo (assembly GCA_963678695.2). NCBI lineage: Eukaryota > Metazoa > Chordata > Actinopteri > Spariformes > Sparidae > Diplodus > Diplodus puntazzo. Next base: position 14,338,524 of record OZ023167.1, on the reverse strand, counting down.
TATGGTTGGCCTGATTTTCATGTATTCTCCAGGACTAGACAACATTGAGCATATGTACAGTAAGAATGATCACAAGCAACCCTCCTCACAATCTCAGCTCCTTCTCCATAACTTGTTGCTGTTGTGAATTGGGCCGATGGGGGACAACATGTCTGTTTTGACTGAGGTGTGGTGGAGGCAGGGTGGGGACGGAGAGAGGGGTCAGGACGGCTGCCCGGCTGGCTTCTGAGTCACAGTCTGTCTGGGATGACTCCTCTCACAGAACAGAGACACAGAAACATACACTCATGACAACTGGTGAAATTACAACACACATTACGATCTTCATGGGATTTACAAAACAATACACTTCAGTCGATGATACTGATTAAGAGCTCGAGGTCAGGCTGTGTTCCCCCTGTTAAATGAGCTGCTCTAAAAATGAATCAATGGTGTACTGTTTCCTTAAACAACATACAAGCCAGCTGCCATCCCGATTAATAAATACATTAGTAATGTTGTAGCTTTGACTATATGTTAAAATTATTTGATGTGTAATGTGGCACACGGTGTGAGAATGGGGAGCCAAATGAAAGAATAAGGGATGAATAAAGCAAGAAATCCTGTGACATACACTTTGCCTGAGAGGCACAATTATGACACCAGATCTGGGACACACATCTGACCTCTCCCTCTCTTTGTGTCTTTCACATACACACTTACTCATCAAAGCTACAATTACATTCAGATCTTTGCGTACCCCTCCTGAGTCCCTCAGTGTGTCATGAACCGCAGACACAGGCCTACAGTACACGATCTGAACAATACGTTTTCTTGAGCGATTGAATATTTTTTCTAAATGACTGTGCTGGCTCAAAGTCAACCCTCTCTGGCTGTTACTGCCTCTGTATTTCTGTCAGAGCTTGTGGGCCAAGGTAATCAGAATGGAAGTGGGGGAGATGAGAAAATGGACGCCCCGCAGGGCCTCACATTAAACTTAACGACGCTGAATAAAAAGAGAGTCGACTGCGACCTGCTGCTCCATCTCTTGCTCACACTGTCTTGCCCCGTTTGCCTCTGATCCCGTAATCCTGAGTGAGGCATCAGACTGTGGAGGAGAGGACTGATCAATGCCATCTTTGTGAGGACGCTTCTCAGGTGACCAGAGCGACTGGTGACTAACAGGATCGAAAACACTCCCTTCTTGCAGATCGGGTTCACGGAAAGGCTTTGCTCATATGGTTCAAAGAGGGGTATTTATAGGATCAGTGATATCACAGAGGTGTAAACAGCTAAACAAATACAGACATGTTGGATTTTTCATCAGCTAACCATTCTTCAACAAAAAGATAGGAAACAGTCTCTGTCTGCCGAAGTAAAATACATCACCACATGTAAAATAACTTCAGCTTTAGCACAGACTACAGTTAACTTGTCTTGTATATTTCTGACACAAAAAGATATTGATTGATCAAGAGATTCTGTGTGTAAAATTGGTGCACTTCAGGTGCTGGCAATAGAGAAAATTAAAGAAATCGCTGTCTGCTATGGGTGATGGCCTTAAAAGACCACGCCATGGTTACCTTAAACCCAGACAACCTCACATTCAGTATGAAACCGCACGGAACTAGTTTCTATATGAATTGGGGGGGGGGGGTGCTCAAGATGGGTGAAATTCAGTGGAAACATGCAGTAGCAGACTTTTTTACATGCATACAAATAACTGAACTACTGTGAAAACCCAGAGAAGTTTGATTTGCATGGTTCTCAGAAATTTCATTTCTCCAGTAACCCAACTTTCCTTCAGTTGCTTGATTGTTAGAATAATGTGTGGTGACCTCCTTTCGCTAGCAGGAAAATGCAGGGATCCAATTTCTTCTCAAATATCTAATTCAATTACTTTTCAAGGACTTTTCAGACCCAATTCCCTCAGATTAAAGGACTCAACACAGCATAGTTTGAGAGTCGGATCTGTTTTAACATTGAGGGTTTCTGTTATGGCAACCCGCAAGCTGTACAAAAGCTCACAGACAACAATTAAAAATGAGAAGCTTGTATGTGTGAACGCTTCTCAACAGTGCTGCTTTGTTACAGTGATGGCAGACCTTGCCTCCTCTAACACAGCAAAAAAATATTTTTTTGTATATTGAGTGATACAAGCATATTAATGAGTTAAATGTTAAGTTGAAATAATGACCCAACTATGGGAGGCACACATGCAGACAGTGGATCGCAGCCTATTTATTGAAGTTTAGTACCAAAAAAATAAAAATAAAAATAATAATAATGATTTCTCCTTCAAATTTACTACCTTTCAAGGGTTCTAAAGGACCCATGGGGACCTAGTTAATGATTTACATAGAACAATAGGTTCACAATTTTTCAAGTCCATATTAAAATCATAACCAGGCGCCATATGAACTTTGAAAAAGGTTTTACTTGCTGTCCTGGTCACTATGGTAAGATCCCCTCCCAAAATGCTCTTTCACTGCAAGTCTGTGTTGAGCCACTAAATCCACAGTCTTCATTCTGTAAAAAAGGTTTTTTAAAGTGTTTTTAAAGACTATTTCGAAAAAAACACTGGGTATCTTCTGCAGTTAGTTTTTTTTTTAGTAGAAACTCCCCTCACACACACACACACACACACACACACACACACACACACACACACACACACACACACACACACACACACACACAAAATCGAAGTACAGAAAGACGCCAGATCAAACAGTGTAAATTCACAGAGTAATTAGAAAGTCTGAGCAGCAATTCAACTCTGTTAACTGATTTATGCTTAGTCCAACGTTAGATGTTAAGGTATAATGTGTTGCCTCTATTTTTATTGTCATTATAAAAGAATGAAAAAGCTGACTGTGATCTAATGATGTGTGATTTGATCTAGTGAGTAGTTCATACAACCCCCGGATGCCCTGCCCTGACCTGTGACTCTCCCCCGGCCTCCCTCTTAGCAGGCCTGCCTGCCTGTGGTGCTCCTCTAATGCCGATGGCCTTGTGTGGCAGGAACAGCCATCTGCAGTCCCATTGTCCTGGTAATGGACTCCCGCCTCAGAGATGGACTCAAATGGAAATGCATGCATTCTCATAGAGACATGCCGGGTTCCCCCCATGGGCCCAGCACACCGGTTTCTACTGGAAAACCTTTTCAGGTCTCGACTCTTCCTCTCTGCACCTCAATGGCTTTCTTTCCAGGAGCCTGACAATGATAGTACCTCCCTTGACACATGAGTCTGAAGGATTTGTCAAGCTCAATACAATTCATGGAGAATGGCCAACTAAATCAAAATGATGGATTATTGAGAACATTTAAAGAACCAGTGCAGATGAAACTGCAATGGTGTCTCTCTTGTTGTCCCTTTTTCTCTTTTCTCACTTTCTGTTTTTTTCACACTCTCACAAACGTAACTAGCACCATAACCTATTGTCCTTTCCCAGATCTTTAGAGAAACTAAACCCAGTCCTATCACAGTCACCACTAACAGGGTGTAAACACACCAGATTCCTGCAGAAAGTGAATCACCGGCACTTCGGTACCAAAGCCTCCAAAGAGGCCTCATCACTACGGCTGCTCTAAAAATCAGAGATGACTTGTATTTTTCCTCATCATATATCACCACATTAAGCTGCTGAGAAAGTGTCACAAATCAGAGTTAGCGACTCACAACTGATCAAACGAGGAGACTAGGGGTCCAGACAGCATGTCAAACACAGGAAAGCTCCCTGTTCCATTACTGCATGCAGTAGGTGATTTGGAGCTTTTCCTGCTGTATATCTCAGCCTCAGTGGCTGATGAAGCCCCAGCTGAGATAAGAGAGAGGAGGACAGGGAAGATTGGGCACAGAAAAAGAATCTGTTGCCCTAAAGTTATATGGAGCATAGCAGCAGGGGCTGCTTTGTTCTCTCAAGTCTTTCTACGGTTATTGACTTGAATTTCACAAATTCAAGTGTATAAAGTGCACATGTTGTAGGCTTACACAGGACACTGGTCATAAATAAGTATCCAATCATTTTTAGGGTTTTTCTTGGGCGTGAAGTGTTCAGTGAGAGGTCCAGAGAGTTAAGATATTTGGCTCATAATTGCTCTCTTTTATAAAAAAATAAAATAAAATCTACAAACTCTCAAGTCTTGTTAAAAAAGATGGGAAGCCTGTGCAGGGTTCACAAGAGGTGAAAAACTGCAAAATGAACAATTTTAAATAAATAACAGCATGAAACTTTGTGACATACAACTGCTTCAAATCTTGATCAAAGCCCAGCTCAGTGTGAGTTTGCAGAATTTTCTTCCAACTTAAACAATGACTGTACACGCACGGCTGGTCTTGAAGATGAGACATCCGTACATTAGTCACAGGACATAAGAAACCTAACAAGTCTGATCAGACACAGCTCCATCTGACCTGGTTATCAGATCTTGTTATCAGCCCAAAAGGAATCTAAAGAAGGTTTTACTGTGACTTACAGGCACTTCAAAGCAGAACTATCTTTATTATTATCCTGCTGACAGAAGGTTATAGATTTAACCTTAAATGCTTTGCATGGCAGGAAAACAAGAGTGAAACCCATCTGCCCTAGGTATAAGAAACTGTTTCCACAAAACACATGAAGAAGCAATACATCATGTTTGAAATGTCGGACACCCATTTTTTTTTTGTCCCAAACAGACAGTAATTGGAAAAACAGTTGAAAAGGGAAGAACACTTCACTTGATTGAACAGCTGTCAAAGGACAGAAGTTCTTTTTCCACCAAACAGCTTTTTTTGTCTAGCTCTCAAAAGGAACATCAGGCAGTCATAAATGTATGATGGAAATTTTAAGTCACTTATGTTCATCTTGTTCTAAAGGAGGTCTTTTGCATATTCTCTACATTTTATTTCAAGCTAATAATAATAATAAAAAAATCTGGAGTTGGTAATTTTTGTTAACAGAGGTGATGAAAATGGCTGTTGACAGTTTTAGAGTTTAATGACGTTTAAGTCTCAGATCCAAACCTCTCTTTTGAGACTGAATTTCTGTAACAAACTGTTTTCCATTAGTCATTCAGAAAAATCTAGTAAACTGATTTAAACTGCTGAATGAGTGAAAACCTTTTAGAAATATTTATTGCAAAAAAGGTCCCACGGTCATATTTGTACTATTAATTGAGTAAGACATTATATGAATATAACATGATACACATTTCTGATTAACACTCAACTATGTGTCACGGTGTCGCAATACACAATATGTTCTTCATGAAACTTTTTTCTGGACACTCCCTGTTGGCTGAATGAGAAAAACAATAATTTGTCATGATTACAGGAAATTACTTAGAAAAGCACTAATCAAGCTGTATCTCTGTAGATTTTATTTCACACACACACACACACACACAACCACACACACACACACACACACACACACACACACACACACACACACACACACACACACACACACACACCCACACACCAAAAGCATGTGTTTTTACACACTACTATTTTCCTACTATTGAAACTTAAACATTAAAGGTCACACTACAACAAATAGCTCTGGGGATTCACCAGGTAAAATGACTCTAACAGTGAAAGATCTTATTGCGTGTTTTTATAAGGAAGCTGTTAAATAAAATAATCATACATTTTAATTAATAATAACTTAAAACTAAGAGAACTACTTACTAACTGAAACTAAGAAAACAGAATGTCAATGAAAACAACTTGGTGCTTTGTAAATTTTCAGTAATTCTTAAGATTATATATATATAAATACGGTATATATTTGTTGATATACATACACACATATATATATATATATATATATATATATATATATATATATATATATATAAATATATATATACATATATATATATATATATAAATTTAGCATGTTCTGTAGGGTACTACACTATCAGAGGGTAAGGCTACTGACTTTTACGTCCTCTGTGTGTTTGCTTAACTAGCTCACCTGACAGGCAAAGACCAGGAAATAAATTGTAAATTGTGTAGTATCATATTATGTCATGTGAGAATTAAATCACCACAGCCAAAGTCCAACGGTCACTTCAGTCACCCACAAAGACAAATACTATTCCTCGGTCACAGAGACCAAATCCAGAACCGAGCAACAATAACAAAAACAAACTGAGCTAACATATCAAGATTCAACAATTAAGACACAATTCGTGTCTTTATCTATTAATCAAACAGACATTTCTTTCAAAGTGAATCTTATCAAAGAATCAGAAACAACTAAAAAAGACAGTAAATTCTCCACATGTTATAACATTTCATGTGGGAAAATCAAACACAACAAACAACAAATTAATCTTTGATTTGAGAATTTTCTAAAACGATCATCAAACATCTTTTGCAGGTGTGGCTTTAAAGCATTATTTTAGGATTGTAATGATGTAACACCAAGACATAAGAATTTCACAGAAAATAGTTTCCATACACTCAATGAATGTAATTTAGAATAAAACACGGAATCAGTTTTTCAACTGATTTTGCTTCATTGAAGAAATATGGAAAAGTTGAGTTGAGTTGAGGTAAAATCAAACAAGACGTGGACGTTTAATGTAACTAAGAGGGCATTAAGAGGACAAATGTTTGAACGCGTGCGTTTGTATTTGTGTGTGCACGCACAAAATCTCTTGTGTGTGCGCATGCATATGCAACTGTGCATGTGCATAGTGGGTGGGGGCATCAGCAGGTGCCATTTAAACAGGCGTAAAAGGTGCAAATTCATTTCAAGCACCTGCACCGTTAGCAATGACACTGTGGTCTGTTGCTGCCTGAAGGGTTCAAAATGAAAGGCTGTCACCCATTCATAAGGTGACGTGTGATTGAGAGTGAGAGTGAGAGCAGCACAGAGGATCAGGGGTAAAGGTGGAAAGGGCCTCAGTGAGGAAGGAAGCTGACGGTTGACGAGTTGTAAAGAGGGAAACTTCCTTTAGAGAAGAAGCGGGCCGTGAGTCAGACTGAAACCTGTCAATAACCAATCATCTGTCGCTCTGAGTCTGCAGCTCAATGAACAGTGACTGACAGAGGGGACAGGTCTTTCACAAGCCTACACACGCACGCACGCACGCACACATGTATGCGCACACACACACAGTATAAAAAAAGTTTTTTTTATTTCTTATAAAGCTTGCGATATTGATCACACTTCAATTGTGAGACATTTTATGTTGTGCCATTTAAACAGGATTAAAGTATTGTCTATACAAATAAAAAAATACAAATGAGAGAAAGGGGAAATAGAGCCTTTTCTAAAGTAGTGCCTGACCAAAGTCTTATAAAATTAATTTTAGAAAGCTCTTGTGCAAAAAGACAACATGGCAAGGAGGAAAGCTGATGCAATCTCATCGCCTGATTTCAGCAAGTGTGTGTCTGTGTGTGCGCGTGTGTTTTTGAGTATATCAATGTGTGTGTGTAATAAACGACGCTCCCACCAGCAGGTGTGTTGAGGGCAGTTTCCAGCTGCAGCCCCTGGCATCTCTACAAGGACAACCATCATGGCACCCATCAGCACCAAGACTTGAAATTCTATTACATTTAGCCCCTATTAAAAAGAAGCAAAGAGGCTGTGCATGTGCGTAGATGTGATTTTGTTGTGTATTCAAAAAAAACAAAAGCAAATCTGGTCTAATTAGTCTCCTCATCCTACAAAATGACTTGATGCCACTGATAAACTCAGCACTACACTGAGTTATACACAAACACTGACACACATACATTTCCTATGTGAAAACTCTCCCACTGGAACTAATTTCTTTTATTTCCTCCCAAGATGTTCCAGGCTAATGAACATGATCACTTCCTACCTGAGAGATCAGACACCTGAACATCTTCATTTTATCAAAAAGATAAAAGGTTGGATCATGGCGAGCCAGCTCTAGACACTCAAGACTCACTCTTGGCTTGTGCTCCCTATAAGATCAGGTAGGTAACAACTTGGCTAAAAGGGGTGACTACAGTGCATCATGAGAGATAAAGCAGAGAGGAGGTTTCTCTGATAGACAGGAGTTCATCCTGTCCTGTGAAGCAGCCAGAACATGTTCATGCCCATAGTCATCCAGTGGAAAAATCCAAGCCATTAATCACCATGTAGGCTATTACAGCAGAGTGAGGAGCCAAAAGGGGAACAAAATGTGACAAAACCTCTGTTTCAAGGTCTGAACAAAGCATTTCAAACAGGATAAAGCAACAAGTCATCTCCCAAAAGCACCATGTTTAATTCAAAGCCACCTCTGACATGGTGACCTTCATCACAGTCACAGAGAGGAGGAGGCAGACTTCACACAAAGGGACATAAATTACCTGAATGCCACATGACCACCCAAAAGGTCCCTCAACCGTCAAGTTCTGCATTAACTCTTTCATGTGTGTGGCTGCACACCCCACAGGGTACTTTTAGTGCGCAAACACACGCACACAAGTACTAACACACACATACACACACACACACACACACACACACACACACACACACACACACACACACACACACACACACCCGTTGAGGTTTACTCACCCAATGAGGGAGACCATCTGCTCCACTATGTGCCTGCTGAAGGTGACGATCACAAACAGTTTCTGTATGACAAAGAAACACACAGGAAGAGCGAGTCAGTTACCGAACCATGAGGTCACTGGAAGGGTGCAGGAAAAAAGCAGTATGCACATCATAGTTTGATCAGTAATTCCTTAACTCCCCCTCACACATACACACACACCCCCTACCCATTGTGCCCAAGCCCATCCCTGCAACACTAAGGTGGTTTGGTCAAAAAGCAGCTTTTGTCCTGGAGGGCAGAAATTAAAGGCCTGGGCTCTATGACACACAAACCAATACTGTACACTTGGTCAGTATATCACACTGGCTGTCATCAGAAGTGTGTGTGTGTGTGTGTGTGTGTGTCTGTGTGTGTGTGTGTGTGTGTGTGTGTGTGTGTGCGCGTGCGTGCGTCCGTGTGTGTTTTAAGGATGGAACGATAGACGAGTACAGAAATCATAGGACATGTGTCACTGCTTCTAAGGGGGTCTGAAAGCCTGCTCCTGTCCCATCTGATTCCTGCTTAGTCATCGGGCAAGAATGGACAGAGAGGCGACTGGTAGCCATTCTGGCTCCCATCAGCTCTATATCCGCCTGCAGAACAGGACAGGAACATGTACCCCATAACTGACCAAAACCTTCAAGTTGATTTACTTGCCCTTTGAGTTGTGTTAGGTTACAGTATTCCTATAAACATGCATTTTTTTTACCACAAAAAATATGGTTTGACCCAGTAACATTAGGTTGCCTTCAACATGACATTAGAAAGGCTTAACCCAACAGAGCCTTTTGGCGGGTCCATCATTACAAACTCATGTTGTGCAGAAAAGGATTGTTCAAACCCGCAGAACCTTATTTTAAATTCTAGTCCAGATCCCAAGGATTCCAACGATACTAAATATATACTGCCCAATTACAGGGAAAAGTGCATAAAATGATACACGAGGCATCTCAAATTTTCCATTTTATTTAACGATGGAGCCATAAAATGTGATCCTGGATTGGAATATTTCACTCAATATAAATGTGTAGCTTTATAAGCAGAATGTTTAATTGTATGATATGAAAATGAAAAAAAAAATACATTATTAACTGAGGCCACAAGTGGTCAAATATCATAAACTACAACTATAGGAAACATGCAGAGCGAGATAAATGACACTAATAGTGAACAAAAATACCTACAAGGCAATTTTGACATGATCAGACTTAAGATACTGAGCACTAGGACACCCCAATGACAATTCTAATTTTGTTGTAACGTTATGTAACATCACCCAGGTCATACATATATTGTTATTTGGTTGTCTTCAACTTTGTGAGGGTGTTAATCCTCAAGACCTCAGTGGAGGTCAAAGAAAATCAAGCAAAGACTTGCAGTCATAATGTTGGCCACGTCGCAAAAATAACACAACTTATAATTGACATCTGCCACAATAAAAAATACAGTCATTTATTTGTTGTACTATTTCTGTACCTCACAGAAAATAAACATGAGGCTGTACAGTGAGTAAATCCCCTTATAGCTAATGGATTTTTATCCTCAACTTCAGTAACAAATGTTGGAGTAATGCACTTAAATAGAGAATGCACCTGCATCTACTTTTCAGTCACTGACACCAGATCTGTGATCCCACACAAAGCAAGGAAGGGACAGCAAGATCACCGACATTGGAAAGCTGACTAAGATGCCTTTAATGTGCCTGCTCGGAAATTGACGATGACATGGTCTTGATTTCAGTTAACTGATAATGCTGATAAGAGCTACACACATCCCAGTCATAACAAGTTTATCACACACACACACACACACACACACACACACACACCCACCCACCCACCCACACACACACACACACACACACACACACACACACACACACACACACACACACACACACACACAAGAAGGAAGCATTACACCAGTTCTCTGTATAAAAGGAACATTCATTACGAGAACCATGAGGTGAGCTGAATGATCTGACAGTAATGTGGAAGTCAGAGCATCTGGGTTTAACTGTCGTGTTATTGCAACTTTGACAATACAGAAATTCTGATTAAAAAGTCAAAGGGTGAAACAATAATAATTCTGTCATCTCACTTTTGCTACACGTAAGTCTACACTGATTGCCACACCTTACAACTGTTTTGTCCGCAGCAAAATCACATATCTCAAGGGCTCGACGTGTGTATTTCCATGACATCACCTCTCATCCTCAAGTGACCTGCTGCGTCACAAACCATTCAACAGTGGACATTCAGATGTAAGGCTTAATGAGCACAAAAGGTGGAAACAGCACAGAATAAAAAAACGTCTCCTTGGAGACTGCTAAGAGCACACCTGAAGCTCAGGTACAAACCCAGATCAAAAACATGCTCTGAAGCGTGCGCACACACACACCCACGCGCACACACACACACACACACACACACACACACACACACACACACACACACACACACACACACACACACACACACACACACACAAACACACACACACATAAACACACACAAGCCTCAAAATCCCCTTTTGTTCCCTCTTGGCACATAAGGAACAACATCACCTGCTCTTCAAATGCTTCTTGTTTTCTGAAACTACTGAATCATTTGCATTAGAAGCAAAACCCAAAGCTTGAGGAATATTAAACCAAGCAGCTACAGGAGAGATTGAGGCCTCCAGACATGCCGGAGAACCGGGTGAAGTCTTTCTTTCCGTGAGACAGGGACACACCCCTCTCAATGGGGGCCCCCGGGACCCCTGGATGTAATCTAGTACTGTCAGTGTGATTGTGCCTGCCATGCATGCCACCCCCTCTCCTTCCCTCCCAATCTCTCCCTCTCTCTTTCTCCATCACCTCCCACAGACAATGTTTATCTGCATTAGCCCGTGTTCACTCTGTCCCCCCCCAGCCTTTTTTCTCAGTTTGGTACAGGACAATGCTGCGTTCTGCGTATGACAAGGAATGAGGCAGAGTGAAAAAATGCTTTGCTTTTAACCCTTCCTCTCTGTGTCACAATGAACAAATTCCAACGTTTACATAGAAAACAGAGAGTGGAGCCCACAGACATACTGCAAATTCCTGGACGCAAATTGAGGATTTTCCCGGATTAGAAGAAATGTCTGTAATACCAAGTCTTGTAACAGTACCTTCTTCTTCAGAAGTTAGGATGTATCTTTTCTTTTCCTATAAGTTTTCAATCTGCTGCAGTCTGGCCGGTCTACTGTACAATGCACTGGGGGTGCTGCAGCTGCAATCACAAAATGGTTGACTCCCCTTACTTTGGCTGCACAAAATGGCCTCCTTGCTACCAGCTGAGTGCAGTACAGAGAAGCAGTGCATTAGTGTGACTCAATAACTAACCTACCAAAATGAGAGATGTAAGCAAAACTTAAACTTTGGCAGAAATACTTTTTTTTTTGCAGAAAAAAAACAGTCTATCCTTTTTTCTTTCTTCTGTGCAGAAAAGAAAAGATTAAAAACAAGTATGTCTAGAGCTGTGAATGTGTGCTTTACGGTACACAAGTATCAACTTCATGAGCACTTTTTGGGGCAGAAAAAACAGTCTTGGCATTATTGACATATATATGCATTTTTTAACTGCAGCAACTCACCTGAATGTGCATTTTGATGACTGCTTTTCCAATGAGTGTCGCACCAAAAAAGGTCCAGAAGGGAACCAAAAAATGTCCACATGTTATTCCTGCCAGGTCAAACAAGGGATTTGGAATCTGGGGAGAAAACAACAGAGATGATAAGACTTGAAACTGTGTAAATTCACTTGAGAAATGTGAAACGAATCATATAGACAAACATATGAAAAAGTATAGCCAATTATTAAAATACAAATGTACATACACATACAAAAGGTCACTGATAGCGCTATGAGATAATCTGACACGTGTCAAATATACATTCAATAAGATTGACTTTTTCTTAATATGTTTAACAATTCAGAACGGCCATTGCCTTACAATAATGCTTACATGTCTGTATAGCATCAATGCAGAGATGACAAAAATATTTAAACTGATAAACTCTATAGTGGGAGGGAAGAATATTTTAATCTAAAGGAGTTGATCAGACTTACAGAAGCGCAAGCCAAAATCCCAAAGAATCCCACCCTCTGGATGAGTTTTTGCACGGCAACTTTTGCTCGGGTGGCAAAGTCCTGAAAAAGCGCAGAAGTGGGAAAAATGTGTCATCAAAGACTTGCTAATGTTTAGGTGATCACACAGCATATACTGTTTAAGTACATACTTTATATAGATACAAAACAAGACATCTCCTTGTTCACAAGACACATCTCAAACATGCTTCACAGAATTGTACTGAACAGCCTATTGCAAAAACTGCAATGTATTCTTATAATTACTGTTGTAGAGTTTTTTATCAGTTACATATAATTCTGTTTTTTTATAAAATACTGCATCATGTCTGACTGATTCAGAAAGTTTAAAACAATTATTAATGATTAGTATTTCATATGATAAATTATTTCTAATTATTTTCTGTTAAATTTCAGATTGATAAGGATTTTTTTTAGGATTTCAATAATTGTCTGGGCCACTGAAGCTTTTATTAAGAGAACATTAAAGCAAAGAGTTTTGTCAGTGTTTTTCTAAGCATTTATGTTGAAGAGGGAATAGCACAGAGGTGTGTGAAGAAAAAGTGTGTAGCCAGCTGCAATGTTGTTGTTTTTTAAGTGACCTCCCACAAATGCTTTTAAACCTACTCAAATGCTACATTAAAATAAATGAAGATTTTAAGAATACATATTACTTTGGGACAACATCTTATTATCAAAGAGCTGTTTTGGGGATCACACCATCATCTCTGAATGTTAATGTTTCAGCTTCTTTATAAATTATTTGCCTGTTTCCTGATACTAAACCATTTCATTTTATATTCAAAAACATTCTGGTGTCCAAATGAAACGAAAAATGAGTACATAACCAGTTTTTACAATTTCTCCTTATTGTGGTATAGCTACAAAGAGCAGCAGATGCAACAGTTGCAACTGGTTTTCCTCCTTCATGCTTGTGCCCTCAACAAAAAGTTTTCATCAATTATTGAGAAAAATATCAACTTACAAACCAAGTAATTATATCATCAGAAATTAGATACACAGCAGTGTAAACTGTTTAGAACTTAAAAACACATATGTTTTAATTGACTGTGGATCAGAGTGATTTTCAAATTTTTCTGTGTGCTTCTAAACCCTACCCGGTTAAGAAGCTTTATTTTAAATGTTAAAAATCTCTAAAACTTATATTTTAGCATGCACTTTTTAAAATATTTGCACTGTTTTAATTCTAATTTATCCACAATTGCCCAAGAGAATTTGAAAAGTGTAAGTGATGAGGAACTCTTGAAAAATAGTTGCCTGCTTGTGTATATTTATCACAAAAGGGTTTGAACATGTGTAATAATACACAACTTGTTAGTGGGAAAATTAATTGATCTAACTGTTTGAATGAAAAAAATGGGTTTTACAATTAAATCAAGAATCACTTTAGATTCATGACCATCCTGCCATCACAAATATCTTCAAGTTCAAAGCTAAAAAGCACTGATTCACCTGCCACATGTTCTAAAGCAATTACAATACATTCTTCATGATTCTGGGAGAATGATAAACTGATTTTACCTTGTCTCTATCTTGCCTCTGGTGCTAGTTATTAACAACTTTGTGCGAGAACAAGACAAAAGTCTTTGGCCATTCCAGTGACTCACAAATTCTTACTTTTTCAGCTAGTCTTGCCCTATCCCTCTTGACAGCTACACAAAAGCCTCTTCTCACAGCAGTGACACAGATTTTTCCTCAATATACCTTTTCTGGGAATAGGAGCTTTAATCTGTTTGGATTTTACCTAAACTAGTTCTGGGAACACAGTGGGAATGCAAAGGAACCCCAGATCCAGGAACAGGACTTATATTTTTGGATGACACATTCAAGATCTAGGTAATTCATAAAATAATTACATCCATACCATGCTAGATTTACCAAATCTGTTGGATATAATCTGTTTTTTGTTTATTTGATTCTGAGTGGAAATCAAAACTCTTAATAACAATAAAAAATACTGAAGAGACTGGACTTCAAAATATTTGATGAGGATCTTATTTTATCTTGTTGGCCTTAATATGTTGATAATTTGATCTGTTGGATTTTACTGCCAAAAAATTGCATATTGGCTTTCATTCTTTATCTACATTCCACATTTAACTAAACTTATCTTGGAGTTGTGGTACTTTCATCATGAAAAACACTAAAACTATTCTTTACAAAGTAAATGTTATGAATGTAGTAATACCGCCTCTCTTCTAAATGTGAGGTTCTCAATATATCAAAGACATTATATTTATGTCATATTGGATGAAGCATGTGTTTTACACAACTCTTTATAGGCAAGCAATGCATATCTGGTATCGAAATACATATGTTGCAGAAAAAGCCTGAAATGTACGTTTCATTTATCCTTCACGGAATAATGCTTAAAAATAATACTTTTCAATGCTAAAATTTAAATGTAAGTCTGTGACTCTTATAAATGTATTCATTTTAGTTTGCACTTGCTATATATATGTTTAGTATTAAATGCATCCATTTTCTTCCTTTAGATTTAACTTCAAACTCACTTTATATTTGGAAACAGAATAGTAATCAGTGTAAAAACCTTAAAATAATTAATGAACAACTGCAAATACAGTTCTTTATAATAAGTACATGAAGGATTTGTTTCAAAGTGAATCACGCTCCATTTAAAGAAAATACACACTCACTAAGATCAACTGCTGATATGAACACATAATTATGTTGGTATTAAAGCTAACATTCATCTTAAGTCATTTATAAAATTGCATATTTTTCCTGAACCAAATCATTTATTAGATCAGAATATGTTATGATATTTTTCATGTGGCAAATTGTTTAAAAAATGCATCTATTGAACTTCAGAATGAAACCCTCAAATAGTTAGTGATAAGTGGATTCTGTTTAACCATTTTAAGTCTTCATATCCTTAATAAATGTTTGCTACATGTTAAGAGATTTTCCTACTGAAAACTGAAAACTCTTCTCATCTAAAACT
Source organism: Diplodus puntazzo (assembly GCA_963678695.2). Classification (NCBI taxonomy): domain Eukaryota; kingdom Metazoa; phylum Chordata; class Actinopteri; order Spariformes; family Sparidae; genus Diplodus; species Diplodus puntazzo. The sequence continues at coordinate 14,322,890 of OZ023167.1, read as the reverse complement.
ATATCAAATAAACTGATGAAGGCACATAAGAAAATAATACATTTGTTTCATATGAACATACAAGTAATAATTGTCTTCTTCTAAAAAGTAAGGCCTCCGTTTCTAAAACATCATAAAAAATTTGACTCAGGAGGGGGCTGGCAAAACATGATCATACCTAATATGGTCAACAAAACCAGTACAGTGCTGATGACATTCTTTGCAGGGAGCAACCAAGCGGACAGGAAACTTGAGAGACATGGGAGGTCGCCTAATAAGGCGGTGGTGGGGGGAGCGAAGGGACACAGAATCTGATTGGTTCACGGTTTGAATTTCTGCCTCCACGGATGTCCAATCATGAAGGTTTCTTTTTGGACTATCCTGTCGTTTTAATTCTAGCCTGTACCAATGTGTGCATATGCATGTGTGTGTGGGTGTGCACATGTGCGTGGGAGTGCGTGTGTGTGTGCTGCTCAGCTGGTGGGAGACAGGCAGGGAAGGAATGTGTATGGTTGGTTTACAGCTGAACCGCTGAGGACAGTGTCTGGCCCAGGGACACCTGACAACTGCCGGTGTTGCAGCGCAGTCAGAACCCTGCAGAACCAATCATTGCCATGGTGATGGCCTGTAAATCCCTTTCATTTTCTGACATCATGACACATGCCTCGTTTACATTAGGTACTGGAGTTTAGCATTTGGCTCATGCAGTGAGTGCGAGCATGAAAATATCACTGCATTGCGAACAAAGGGTCCTTGAGGAGGTGAGGGGGGGTTAAAGGGTGTCTGTATGTTTGTGTGTGTGTGAACTTGTGACACTGTGATTTACTATAGTTGAACTATGTACTTGGACTCTCTCTACTCTGCATTTCTGGACTTGGGAAGCATCTATCTTGGATGGCTTGGGTTCAGACATCCAGACTCTGTTGTTGGCGGCTTATGGAAAATCACCATCTTTGCCAGGCAGCTTGCCAGGGGCTGCCTCTCGCCCCCCCTCCTCTTCCTCCATCCCAGTCACTGCCGGCCTGCAGGGCTGGGCTTAGCAGCAATTACATTTGGTAAGATCTTGTCAAGGGTGCAGCGTCATTAAAACCATGGAAGTTTTGGTTCCAGGTTTGGCTGCTCGGCACAGATGCTTTACTCAGCAGTCTACACAATCACCCCACATGAAGCAGACCGCTGAGGGGAACAAAACTCACATTTCATCCGTTGTTTGTAGGTTTGGATCCCTCTATATACATCTGATACTCAGATTAGTCAATCCCAATTTGAATAAGCAGATCATAAATGCACCTCAGAAACCACATTTTGTTGAAAGCATTTTCCCACCGTGTGTTTCATGAGCATGTCCTGCCGTACTTTTATGTAAATGTAATAGAACCTGGTGGCAGATATACAGTTATTGGTAACACTTTATATTAAGGATACAAATCAGATAATAATGCAAGAGTCATTATGACTTAATGCATTAAATCATCATTTAACCAATGCTTACCATTAACAAATGCTCAAGTCATTATGACATTTTGTAATTAGTTTACAGTAATACCCATTTTCCACTGGTCAAAAATCCCACTTAAACCGAGGAAGATCGGGCTTTTCATGCAATGGGAATGAGTAAACTCTGCAGTTTCCCCTGGGTCAACCAACTCTGCATTTGACACAGGTGTGTATCACCTTGGCTTGGCATTGATCTAAACATAATACCTGACGCGCTGGTGATGGCGCATAATTAAGGGAGAAATATTGTATGTGGCCTAGTCAAGGTTATATTACTGGACACAGTGTTGGAGACGGAGCTCCCTTCATTCCTAAGAAAGCTGCTCAGTGGTGTTTTGAAGCAAAAAAAGCTTAACTTTCCGGCTATGAAAATACCTGGATCGCCAAACAAGCCGGCTAACTTCTGGTGTAGTGATTGGCTAAGCTGAATGGGAATAAAATAACTGAATCGTGCAGCCCTTCAAGACTCTCTAAATGTTATTGGACAGAATGGCTCAAATTATGATTATTATTATATTATCATATTATGATTATGATAATTATTATGTCTCTGGTGCATTCATGGCGTGAAACGTGACGATTTTTAGTGGGTGTACTTGTGTTTAAAGAACTTGTGTAGACCCACTTACTTCTGTTGCAGATCAGTATTAGAGATAATCAGGTCAGGAATGTTTAGGAGCAGTTACTTCATACATGAATTAAGTTAGCTGGATCCCATTAACATAAACTGCTTATAGATCTATGTCTTTGCTCAGAAGAAACCTATTCTCAGCTTCTTCTTTAATTCTTTATTTATTTTTATCACACTGGTCTTCAGATGCAACATTTACAAAAGACATAAAACAGTTACATTAACTTTTATGTGATCTAATTATTTTGCTAATTCCCATCCCTTAACTGATCTACTTAGTTTACAATGTAAATGTTTGATGCAATCTTGATGAGTCGGAATACATCGACCAGTTTGATTCGAAGAAAAGCTGAGAACAGGTCGATTCTGAGAAAAATACATAGATCTTACATAGAAATATTATGTAACTTGAATCTAGCCAACTTGATCGCTTATGTTTTTTCTTTGTTTTTTAACCTTTATTTAGTCAGGGTTGGTTCACTGAGAATGACTAAACCATGACAAAATCAAATAATGTATGAAATAACTGTTAATGATCAACAGTTAACCATTGCTGAAGTATATGAGTTGTTCCCGTAGTATAAAGAGTCATTATTAACAAGATATGTACCACATCTGTTTGGATTTAATCAAAGTTAATATTCTGTAGATTATTTACTGTTACACATGATTGACAACAGGTTGTTTTTTCACAAGAATAAATGGAATTATGTCACCAGGGTGAATCACTGAATTAGATTTCTTTTATTATGTACATGGCAAAAAAATGACTCAGTCTGTAAGTACAGAAGCATGTCTTGTATCAAAATGCGTAAGGAAGAAGCAGAATGAGCTCTTCATTAAACATTAGTTTGAATTTCTGTAGTTAGTTTCCAGGTGATGATAGTTGACATCTACAAGGAAAAACTTGCGACAAGACAGTTTTTTTTAACTTGATACAGTAACCCCAAAGCATTACCAAAATTATAGGTGTTTATTTTGATATACTGCAAATGCAAACAGGACCTGTTTCAAGTATCAGGTGGTTGAAATAACTATGCTAATGAAGCTTATTTGTCTGTCTGTTATTCATCTGAAATGCATTATTGTTCAATGTGATATCTGTTTATTTTAGATCTGCAGAACAGTTGCTCAGGGGTTCTCTGACACACACTGGACGTTTCATTGTAAAAAAGTTGGCAAAGCAAACACTGTTTTCAGGAGTCTTTGGTAGTGCCGATAGGGTACAAAGTTCAAATGTAGACAAAAAGCAGGCAGCGACAAGGCACTCTGCTCCATGTGGAAAATTAAAGTGTCGGACAAGGAAAAATCTATGCATAGCCTATACACAAGTCAACACCCACGCACATTTTTTTCTTTCCCTCTCTCTGTGTTTTCTTTTTTTTCTCAATGAAAGTCTTTCACACAGAAGACACACATCTCCGGAGCGGTCGCGAGCCCCCCGACACGATGACGGCTAAAGTTCATCTCATTAACTCCTGACAAGCCCGCGCCTGCTCTCTCTGGCACAGGAAGTGGAGAGATTAAGGACTACTGACGCAATACAACACAGTCTACAGTCCCCTTTCAAGAAAAAAGAAAAGAGAAGAGTTAAGCATTCAAATCTATCTGGACACACACACACACACACACACGGACACACGCACACACACACACACAAAAAATGCACCCCTGAGTCCACGTTGACAAATTCTTTAACAAGCTGTGGTTAAAGGGAAGCTGGTTTTACTCTGACTCACCCCCCTCCTTTCAAACAGTTTACTGGAAATAAAGAGGGAGGAGGAGGGAGGGGGCACTTTCAGAGAAGTCACGTGACGGGGCCGGGCAAACCACAGCACAGAGAGCCTTTGAGTGCAGTAGGCCAGGGGGGAAGGCAGGCATACGCCCAGCGCAGATGGCCCTGATTTGAGTTACAGGAGATACGATCCTGGGAGTTGGCAATCAAGAATTCACAGCCTGTTAACCCGTTCCATGCCGGATGAAAAAAAAACACAAGCCAGGAAATAACTTCATTATCAAGTTACAAGCGATCATGGATTCAATCCATGCGTGATCCTCCAGGACAGTCTGTGTCGATACTGACGTCTCCTCTCAAGCACACAAGTGCTCTCGTACTGAGCTAAAGATTTAAGAGGGGAAAAAAAATCTGATGTTCATGACATCAGCGTCTGGAGCCGTAAGAAGAGGCATGACTTCATTATTCTTGAATAGCTCTGTTGAATGAATGAAAAAAAAAAAAAAAACCAGAGTGCTGTACTGCTGTGCATCACGTGCACTTGTGGCAGGAAGTTGGCACGTGCAGGCTGGGAGAAATACCACTGGGTTTAAGTCAAACTGCTGGCACCTACAAACCTCTGTGACTAGAGTGAAGGGGACCAAGTCAGCATCTTAATCCAACTCTGCTGCCACAGGGTGGAGAGCGTGTGTGGGAGAGCGCCTGAGCGTGTGTGTGTGGGTGGGGGGGTAGGGTTAAAGGGGTGTCACATCCTTGAGGACAAAAGTTAACCATTTCCTGTCTAATACACAACGATCCAAGGATGCCAAGTTTCCAATCCGTTCCAGTAGACTTTCCACTTTGGCCTATTAGTATTGATTGTTAGCTTTCAATGAAAAAATCTGACACAAATCCACAGCAGATTAATAACTCCGTGCACACCTTAAAAAGTTGAAAAAGGATGAAAGTGATAACCAGTGAGCTGTTGCGGGATCTCCTTGAGTAAAATAGGGAACCCTGAGAACATCCGAGTGACGGTAAAAGCCCTGGCGAGAGAAAAAATGTTTCCGTATGTTGCAGGTCCTCGCTGGTGCTAGCAACCTGCCTCCAGATGCTGTCCAATCACATGAGCACACATTACATACATAGAGAGAGAGAGAGAGAGACAGAGAGAGAGAGAGAGAGGGAGAGAGAGAGAGAGAGAGAGACAGAGATGGAGACACAGAGAGAGAGGCAGAGAGAGAGAGAGAGAGAGAGAGAGAGAGAGGGGAGAGAAAGAGTAATACACAGTGGGAGACATACAGGAGTGCATGAGAAAGAAATAGAGCACAGACAGAGAGGGACAGAAAAAGAAACAATGTCAGTGAGAGAGCGAGAGTAAAACTGCGTACTGAGACAGCAGCAGCGCACAGCGTCACTTCTAATCTCCTCTCGTACGGATGCGAGACAAACAGACGATGCTCCTCCTGCGTCACACTGTTAGTTTGTTTGGGAAAAGACACACAGGAGCTCTTCAATGTTGAGATGATCTTGTAGACAAAATCTCCTCCTTACCACGGCGCTCGTGTGCCTCCCTCTCCCACAGTCTCTGCTCTTTTCTCACAGTTTTCGGTGTGAAGCGCCACTTTATCAGTAAGTGATGTCAGAGCTTCACTTGCACACATATGGTCTGAACGCCAGGGCTGCTGTTGGTGCCAACCTACACAGCTGTCCGCAGCATTAGTAAAAGTGGACCTTACAGCAGGTGCAGCGCCCCTGTAACTTGTTATGCAGCAGCTCGGACTCTTTTTAACAAATTTTTTTTTGTGACTTCATTGAAGTGATGTCATTATTAGTAGCTAAAAGGGACAGTTCAGTTTTGGTGCTGGGAGTCTATGCTAATAATGAAAAACAGTGGTTAAGGCAATATTTCCGTTCAGAAGAACAATGTTGATATTCAAATTACTCATATATGTATCTTATTCATGAGAAATCAGTGCTTCCAGGGACAGGCTTTTATTTTTAAACATAATCTACATTCTTTCAATCTTATACAGTAAAGAGATGTTTAACATGCTGTTTCAGCATTCAGTTTAAGAGATGCAGAACAGGTAGGGAAAGTGTAAACAAGTTTTTGTTTATGAGAATGGATAACCTATTGATATTTGACAATAAGTGTGATTTTGTGACATGCATCGACATCATTAATTGAACTGTGGCCAAATATGGAACATGGTTATCCCAAAATAGCACCGCAATGAGAATTCTCTACTAGAAATGAATGGAGTGATTCATTAATGATATGTTCTTTAAAATGATGAATCTGCAAGGATTTCTACACATGGCGATGTGGGATAGAAGAGAGAGAACGGACCAAGTGACTGGTTAGGTGTTGACTTGTGTAATAAAACCCATATGAGTCATATATATACACACTCTCTTGATTGGTATAAGATAAAGTGAAACCAATTTGCAAAACACACAGTAACTAGTCATATTTCTTTGGTATCACAACAGAGATCTTAACGGCGGTCCAAAGACACCTGTTATGACCATTAACGATTTAGTGCGGCACTAAATTATGATTCTTTTTGTATTCAGTTATCTCCAAAATAAATCAACTTGCTTCAATATTCAATATTGCTTCAATAAACAAATAATAGTATTCATATGGATGGAGCTGTTTAACTTGCTTCTAGAAATCTGTGACAGCTAAAACAACACTGAAATCCTGCTAAAAGTGTTACCTATCTATATACAAAGTGAGCTCAGGTTATTAACAGTGTACATCTGTTTAACAGCTTACAGAAAAAAAGTATATTGTAGAATTGTAAGGAACCACGAAAATCATTTTTGTGACATTTTTGCCATATGGGAACATAAAGGAGAGACGGTAACAACATGGAAAAGACTTTTCATTGAATGGGACCAGATCAGAATAAATGACTTTTTTTCTCATCAGATAGACACACAAACATGGTCTTATATATATCTTTTAGGCACTGTTCTTTTGTAATTACTACACTATCAAAGACAGCATGCCAGTACGGAACAGCTTACATCTAAACTACAAATCCTGTATGCAATCCATTCAGAAAACCAAAAAACACATATTGTTGGCAAAAATAAATGTCCCTCGGAATCGATCAAGTTACACCCGATATCTGGCATATCCTCATTAAAAACAGGATTTATTTGTTGCCTGTGTGCTACAGTATATTTGCAAACACAGGGGTAAGTGAGTCTGTTGTAAAGTTCAAAACCATTCACGGCGGCAGTTGTTGTACTGCACTTGACCTGTCTGACTGTTTGACCCACACTGCTGGAGAGAGAAAAACATTCCTGAGGATGAAGTCTCTGTCAGGACAGATAGGTCTGATGAAAAGCCTGTACAGAATTAGAAAGGAAACGGTGCAAGTGCAACAGGGTGACAAAGAATAAGTGTGCAACTGCCACAAAGCAGAGAGGTGAGAATGACGTGAAGTAGAGAGAAGTAAAGATATGATATGCAAGATTTCTTCCAGGAAACAGTAAGAGAGTGAGTTAGGAAGTCTGCGAATGTCATTTTAACATAAGGTGAATACAAATTGAAAACATTAGCTCATCTGTGAACATTTTGCCCAACTCAAGTAGCAATAGTGGTCTGATTGAGAGAACATCAGTAACATACTGTGCATTTAACAAGACGGTGGTGGTTGTGGAGGTTAGAGAGAGAAGAAAGAATGAGAAAGGGGAGTTAGATAACAGAGGTGATGGAGTAGGTGAAGAAGATGCAGGGGGCAGTGTGTCACCTGAGCAGACTGGGTCTGGTCCAGTATCTCCTCAAATCTCTGATAGTCCTCGTCGTCTGGGTCAGCTCCAGACAGCCGCGCCGCCCGCGCCATGAAGTACGGAGGTAGCTCTCCTATAGCTGTTCCTGCGCCCTGCATACACACAGAGACACATACATACAGAGATGTTTAATTGCTGCTGCTCAGCTGTTCATATTTAGAGAACTGACGTGATGTTCTTCTACGTATTGTTTTGGCAACACAGGATTCTGTCTCATCATGCCAATAAAGCTCAATTAAACATAGCTTTGAGAAAGAGAAAGAGAAAGAGAGATGTTAGTTGTTATGCGCATGCAGGTTGTTTATTTGTTTATAAAATTGTATTAAGAGGCTGTGGCTGAATTTATTACTTTTTTAAACCAATCCTTTTTTTATTATGCATTGAGTAGTTTGGTTGTAAAAATGCTGTATTTGTCATAATATAATGCTAATTATCATAACAAGCATGTGAACATGGCTCCTGGGGGGTTAATGGAGCAAAAATATCAATATCCACTTTCCAAAGGAGCTTGCACCGCTTGACGTCTGGGATTGTGCGATCAGAGCCCTTAATGGGAATAAAACGGAAAGGATTTACGAGAACGAAAATCCCGCAGATTATTAAACGATCATGGATACATAAAACACAGGCTAGGGGAAGGTGAAAAACCAGATGCCACCTCTAAACAGCATATCAACACACTGCGCCGCTAACTGCTATGTTCCAATCCACTTGGACATGTGGAATGCAGCGTTTCTGGAAAATTTAAGAAGTGCTAACAAGCCCAGGGGGGTCTAAAGGAACCAAGATATCGATATCTAACAGCCAAAAGGAGCTTGTAGCTATAAAGCGCAGGAGCCTGAGTGATTCAGCGGGGCTTAACAGGAAGAAACCGGAAGTGATTTGAGGGATATAAATCCTCAGCACTTGGTCGGTTCACCAAGTTCATACCGCCAAAACATGCGGACGGGGGGGGGGTGAGGGGATGAGGGCTACAGACTTAATTAACACAATGAAAACAGCCGCCAAGAAATTCAGTGTTTTTGGAGTTGCTCACAGCTCATTACTTTAATGTTTCCAGGCACAGGGGGAGAGTAAGGGTGCAAGGGGGATGAGAGAAGATGCAAAGGAGTTAGTACAGTTAGTGTAAGTTACAATTACAGATGACATATGGTTTCTTGCCCCAACACATCCACGACATCCTTTGCTCAACAGCACTGACAAACAATGAAGCTCTCGAAGTGAAATTCAGTTCTTTATGTGGAACACACACAAAATCACAACTTCAATCTCTCTCACAGAACAACATAACTAACTAATTACAGCCACATTAGTTGTATATAGAGGGATAGTTGAGCCAGAAGATGATTAGTGAGTAGTTAGCAACCATGGCAGCGACAACAAGCCCAAACAATCATTCTCAGGAGGCGGTGCTATCCCAAAACCTGGCAGACTGCATCTTTAATCTGGACACCCTGTTCTCTTGTTAACACTGCAGCCTTTGATGAAATCTGCCAGTTTTCTCTCATAATGGAGACGTGCCCTAATCTCCCTGGCAGCTGCTCCATTCAATAGCTCTGCCTCTGTTTGTGAGCGTGCATGCGCCTGTGTGTGTGTTTGTATAAGGGGGCAGCGAAATACGTCCACCTGCACAGAGGTGGTGTTTGAAGTGGAGCACTTAAGGGAGCTGCAGTAGTGGACAGAGAGGCTTCAAGAGGGAACAAAAAAGACAAAAAGAAAGGAGGAAAGAGGCAGTGGTAGTGGTGGGGAGGGCAATGTCTCATCAGTGTATCTGGATGATGGGTGGCTGGCAGGAGGGGGAACACTGGCGTGGGTGCTTTGAAACCCGGAGCACAACAGGTGTCTCCAACTGTAGAGCTGACAAGCAAGTTGAAGCCATGCCAGGCTGGGGTTACATGGGTGTGGTGGTGACCGGATGGTGGAGAATCCAAGGGGATTGGGTGGCACACACACACTCCGATATCACACATCTGAGCATAGTTATACTGCTGGAGTGACTGCTGTTTGGCTTAGAGAAAATTCGACTCCTGTTTAAACCAGAATAACTAATATGCTGCACCAATAATTCAAACATGCAGACTTTTTTACATGCAGGATTGATGTGCCTGCACATGCGCGCTTGCTAAACGGAGTATAAGATGGGAGCGTGTCACATATAACAAAATATACCAATTACAGGGTGTAAATTGTGAGGACCATAGTATCACAGCATCATTTCGAGTGAATGAATTTGTATGTGCATGTAGTTTAATGTGTTGCAGACAATAAGGAGGCCTATAGGCCGATGACGGTAGAAAGCACATTCTGGAAAGACCGCTGGTTGCTTTGAAGTTCCCCTATAGTGAACAAGTTCCCTCACCCTCACCTCAGCCCCTTCCACATTATGCAGAACAAGGAAACAGATAACAAAGACTGTTAAAGCTCATATCATGTGCTGGTGACCAAGTTCTCTTTTCTCAATGTTCAGCAGTTCTGCCTTTCTCACAATCAAAAAAGGAAACTGCCAATAGCAGAAGACATGATAGCTACTGTGATTACAAAGAAATCAACAAAGGAGTGTGACATCTATGTCACTATGGCTCATATCTGTTCTAGTTTTTATGTGTCCTGTATGTGCGTGTGACACAAGCACAAACCAGTGGTTTCATAGTAACTATGAGACATGTGCTAGTCATTGATAAACCATCAGAGCCCCAGTCTAAGTGTAACTAAAAACCCAGCTAGAAGGCTGTTCTTTGTCGAGGTCCAACGTTTAAATGGAAACTCTATTTTTTGTCACGCACTTTATTTTTGATTTAATTCTACTATAAAGTGGTAAATACATTTTCCGTTAAGATGGTAGACTGAAAGTATTTCATCTTTCTCATCAGCCACAAGGCTGGTTAGAGGTGTGAAACCACTGACAAAGCATAGGGGAAATTCAGTGGGGCTGGGGTTTTCCAAGCAAATGAGTTATCAATGAAGACATTTGCACCCACAGCGTGAATGCAAATTTATATTATTTCTAACCTCGAGCCTTTACTGGTGTAAGCACTGCATAAAAAATAATGGGTAAGTGATTAACAGGCCCCTGAGGGTTTCTAAAATTAGGGCATGGGACCACATGGTCTTTCACAAGGTAATGGTGGAGGTCTAAAAGATGTATGTAATTCTTTGTATTAAACCTTAAGAAAGGGAGAATACACATCAATGACCTGACATGCATTGCTTAACCTTGCCTCTTGGATTTAGGTAATATGAATGTTTCTAACAACGTTTTGTTTAATTAACAACTTTCAAAACACATTGGATACATTTAAAAATGTATTTAGAAGATCTGAGGCTTTCACCTGACAAACAATATTTCAAACACACAAACCTTTGGCAAATGTGCAAAATCACTGCAAACTGGGACCAAAACTGAGCCATAAGAAATGTTTGTAGAAACTTAACTCTTTGTAGATCCTGCAATTGCCTGTTCTTTAGCTGTATACAGTATGCACAGCCAGTGTGTAATGGGCACTCACCCACATACAAGCTTCCAGGCGGACTTTAGAGATGATAGTCCAGAGAGAGATGCTTCCATGGATGGCTGCTGATCCCACCAACTCGTCCACCCCCGCAGCCTCCACGCCGACCTGCTCAGCATCAGAGCCTGGTGCTGGGGCTTCCTGCTGGGGACAGACTATTTGGTCCGGATAGGGTGGCTCGGGGAAATCCACTGAGCCACATTCATAGGCCGCCAAGGTCACTGATGCTATGTGTGGTCCCTTAGAAATACAGAGAGAAAGACAGAGAGGCAGAGAGAAAAGCGGACAAAGAGGAAGAAAAGACAAAAAGAGAGATGAGTGAAAAATAGTGTAGGAGTGAGTCCACCTGTTGGAAGTAGTTTTGAGTCAGAAGAAGACCACTTTACTATTAGCATAGAGAAAAAGGGACAGCAGTGAGTCAAATACTGAAGACAGTTATATGCGGGCCAGTTTAAGCTCTGTCTCCTTGTTCCTACAGCAGTGGAAATCTTCCTCCGCTTTTCCCTGTGAGCTATAACAGTGAACCCTCTGTTTTCCTTTCTATATGAGTAAATATGTGTTTTTCACCATTTGTAATGGGCTAACTATGATGCTGAATTGTTATGCAAAGGCTGCTAATGCTGTTTCAAACCATACAAGAGAATCAAAGTTTCAACAGATAAAGTGTGGAGGGCCCCAGGTGGAAACAATCTAAGGTGGAAACCAGAGGTGGGGTATTGAAACCACTTCCCCAGTCACCTTTCCCAGGTGACACATACACACACACACACACACACGCACACGCACGCACACACACACGCACGCACGCACAAACGCACACACACACACACACACACACACACACACACACACACACACACACACACACACACACACACAGACACACACACACACAGGAAAGAAATTATAAAGTAGAAAAAGCAGCAGGAAAAGAAGCAGATTTTAAACAGGGACTCTCTCAGGACAGAATTTATTCATGTTTGACTGTTCCTCTTGTATGAATGAGACATTAGCATACTTAAGGACCCGCTGTCTTTGATAGGTCCTGGTCTGGTTTACATTTCTGACTCTTGTTTATTTGCTCATGTCAATTAGGCTTCCAGTAAGAAAACAAAGGAATCAAAGGAAGGAAGAGAGGTGCTGGTTGGACTTCTGGTGCGTGGTCAAAGTTTATTGAGATGCCGCCTTTGTGTTCTTGACTCGGCACACCATAAAACAAGTCATACCGATATCCACAATGCTGCTGAGTAGAGAAACTCCTGAGGCCACACACATACATGAACACTCTAATGTCAACTCAGTTACAGAGAAATAAAAAATGAACATATATGAGTGGAAATCTCCATTTCAACACCCTTCTGGCATTCTGAAACAAAGTGCCTACCAGCATTGGTCTTTTATCTAATTGCACCTCTATCATTTTAAATAGAAGCAATTTCACATTCCATTGCTTCCAAACAAAATAGTTTGACTTATTTATAAATGGTTGAATTTCATTTAACACAACTGTTTTGAAGGGTAATTTCATGTAGCACACCTGTTTTCAAGGGTAATTTCATGTAGCACACCTGTTTTCAAGAGTAATTTAATTTCCTATTTTTGTCAAAGCAAAGGTCAAATTCGATCAAGTGCTGTCTTGTAGAGCAGAACAGAGAACGAAAAGTATAACAGTTCCTGTAAAAAAGATATGCTCTTCTTACAGCATGAATTCAGTTACCAAACTTTGTTGACTGAGAGGACAAGGAAACTACTGTATTTGTACAAATGACCGTTGGTCATTCTTCACTGACATATCATGACAATAAATTTGATAATATCATCTGAGAGCACAATGTCTGATTATGTTTCATACATAACAGGATCTAGCCAAGAAGAAAAGGTCATCTAACTTTGCATTTCCTCTATAAGATCACATGCTCCACACTGATCAATGACCTAGATATATCTGAAATGATCAAACAAGTCAGTAACACTTGTGTGATCCCTGCAAATAAAGGCAGGTCCATGGAGTGGGCCGATGAAAAGCCAGCCCTGTGTACTCTGTCTATTCCATGTGTTTACACTCATGCGTATGTGTGTGTAGGAAGGGTGCTCCCACTGACGCACAAGGGCAGTTTGGCATTACGCAATGTAGCGCCAAAACGATCTGGCAAACCCGGGGTGGGGCTGGAACTTCCGGAGCTGAATGGGACAAGGCAGGACAGGACAGGACGTGGGAGGGCAGGACAGTGACGTGTGAGGCAACAGGAAAAAGAAATGTTGTGCACTCCCTTTAAATGACACATATTAGTTTCTACACAATCAGTATTAGGAAATAGGGGATCGTAACATTTTATTGATGCTATGGTATTATCTTAAAAACACACACACACACACACACACATACACACACACACACACACACACACACACACACACACAGAGCTTATTCACACTCTTGTTTTCTTACAAAAGCATTAGACTAATGGAAAAATCTTAATCGACCCAGAGGGAGAACTCCCAGCATTGACTGCATCAGTCTGGACATACCCCAGTCTCATTTCCTCTCCACTGACTCTCCAGTGGGATTTCACCACACTGACATCCAAACATACAAAAACACAATCCTTGCACACAGACACATTCCACAAGGAGAGTTTTTCTGGACAAGAAAGACTATATACCTCTTACTCACACTTTCTGACTCTTTCTCAGGTAATGTGTGTTTACCAAACACACACATACAGGCTGCCAACAGAAAGTGTTGCGTGACTCCCAGTACCTGCTCTGCCTCACTCTTTCTGTCTAATGCTGTGTCACTGCTTCTCACCTTACACAAAAGCCCAGTCATCTCCTGTTGTTCAGGTGACTCACTATTAATCTGCAGCCCAGCCCACCATATCCAGGTAACTTCCATCTATTTCCTTTTGTTTCTGACAGACACACAAGCACACATTTAATATTCTAGGGAGATGTAACAGATGATTAATATCAGGACGAAAATATAATATACATTGCAGGAAGCATTTTTTTTTCTCTATGAGTGAACCTATTGTTCCATCGTACACACTGTTTACAATAAACAAATTAGTGGTGATGGGATTACGTGTCTATGCTAAAATAACTATTCCACCTCCTCCTTACTGTGTCTAATTTGAGATTTGCCAAATGTTGGAGATACTTGCAGCCACTAAAATACACATCAGTACTGAAAGAGGCCTAAAGTCGCTCTCTCTGACCTGATGGGATCCACAATGGAGGCAACATTGCTAGCATTCCTGTGGCAACATGCAGAAACCAACGCCTGGCCTCCAAAATGAGTGGGATCCCCTCTTTTGGGTATGAGTACATCCACACACACTCTGAGGAGACACACACACAGCTCAGTGTCAGCATGTGTGTTGACAATATATCATCACTGAGAGCAATAAGAGCACACAGTCAAAACATAGGGATAGTCCCTAAAAGCCCCATCTGGACTAAATTTCTATCTCTATGGGACTCTCGGTTATTTTGGCATTATCTGCAGTGGACAGTGACCTTAAGTGATTAAAGCACATGTGGTTAACTTTTTCACCACCACTTTCGTGATAAATTACAGCTGCCCTACTGTTTTTCAGTGAACACTGTTTTTCAGTGAAGTGGATCTCAGTTTGTTTCCACGATAAGATCTGCTTCTCCTTTAACTTTTACAGCACAGTGTGAAATTTGGAGATCAGAAAATGTTTTTGCTGATCTGATAGACAGAAGCAGGTTAACACCAGAAGACAGACCTATTTGGGAACCGATACAATGACGGGAAGCAATTAAAGCCAGCATGAGATCAACAGGTCATCGGATGGGCTGTGGTATGTAACCTTTACAGGTAGGTAATGTTGTTCTTGTTTGGCTAGTCCTCTGGAACATCCATATCTATCATGGACCGTAATTTCCTGATGGTTAAAATGCTGCCTAGTATGATGAGTTAAATTACTGAAGGGCACATTGAATACTTTATTCCCTACTTCCCTCTGTAATGCTAATCACTTCTGAATGGGTCTTGAATTAAAGGTACCCTGTGGAGTAATTCACCATGTTTAGTCCAATGGAGGAATTTTCAAGTGGGTACCCATTTTGTCAGTTTCGTGCATGAGGACGCATATGCTTGCACAGGAGCACATAAGAGATGCGATACACATTCCTGCTCATTCATGATATTCAACCGTTGTACAATTGGTAGGGTGACGCAGCAAGAAATTCAGCCATGCACAAACAAAGGCTGTGTAGAAGGAGCTGAAAAACAGGAATGTGACAATGCATTAAACAACGCCAACTACAACTTTTGTATGCATAGTAAACTGTTCCTTAACCTCTATCCTGGACATGGGACAGAGATTGGCAATGAGCGTGGCTGTTGCTAAAGCACATGAACGGAAAGGAGCTTCCTCTCAGCGCCACAGCAAGAACAAAGTGTGCGTCAATGTGCCCACTGAAGGAGGATGTGAAAGCTGGTTGGCCAATAGCTTCTGCAGAGATGAGCTGCTGACATGGACAGTCAACCACCTTCTCGGGCCGAAAGTATCCAGAACCTCTATGAGAATATTCATGAATTGTTAAAATACTTGAAATATAATACAATACATTCTTTTGTGTGACCTTGTGTGTCACACTGACAGAGATATCTGCATCAGCTTAGCAGACACACACACACACACACACACACACACACACACACACACACACAGCATATCACACCAGTGTAGGCGTGATGACTTGAATTGGAATGCAAATTGTGCAAGAAGGGAGCTTTTTACATTTTTATATCATAACTACTAGTTCACTCTGTACACATAGACAGATACAGTGGATTGAATGCAGTCATGATGAAATCGTATCACGTATCAAAAACTAGTAGATTCCCATTAGGAAGCAGCAGCAGATGACAGATTTCAGATGTCAGCTGTCTCTAAATGTGTATCTGCCTGTCTTCCAAATTCAACTGTTCTGTGCGAGGCAACACTTTAAATTACTGTAAATTAAAGAGATGCATACTGTAAAGGAAAATTATGTAAAATCCCTTAATGTATGGTTTTTAATCATGAGAAACTACAAGATGCAACCCATAATCGCCCCAGACACCAGTCATGGTGTATACTACTCTTGATAGTTTATGGTGGCAAATGTAGTTGCTTCTGAAGCTCCAAACCAGACATTAATGGGTGACCATAAACTGACCAGTTCTCAGTGACCACGACCACAGGACGGTCCAGTCATTAACAGGTCGCTGTGGTTGTCAAGGGCCATTTAAGCACATTAGACACGGTCCGGCTAGCATAACCTGTTAACCGCTTCTTACAGTGGAAGACTGCTGGAGGCAAAGCAGAACAAACATTAGAGGTTAGTTCGTTATGAAGAAGCCCTGGTCAGACTCTCTGAGGGAGGTAAGCGAATGCTGGACTGAGGCCAGTGATTGAGCAGAGACAGAGAGGAGGGGCAGGGGGGTGTTTAGAAGTGGGTGGCGAGCACACACACAAACACACTGTGACAGACTGTGAGATGCTGGAGGTTTCTTGGGGGGCTGGTCTCAGTGATTTATCCATGTGGTTTCACCATATGAATTCATGTTCAGAAACTTACCTCCAAACTAGCAGACACAGTCACTCTGACCCCCCACTGAGTGATGGACTAAAGACAAAGCATTCATCTCAACTTAAATGATTTGAAACTGACTCAATATCTAACGCAAATTCAGGACTTACAAATGTAAATTCAATAACGTAACACTGTATAAATTCAAAAAGTAAAATTACATATAAATATGTTTTTTCATTTTACAATGACTGAATAGAGGTTAATATTTGAGTCACATTAAATATTTTTAATGATTCCTTCATTTCATCAGCTTTTGCAACCTTTAATTTTTATTCTGCCATCCTAATATGGCCACGAAAATACCAGTCCAACATGGCAAATAAAAAAGCTCTGAATTAACAAAATCTTACGTATGCAGTACTTTATTTGTCAAAAACCACAAGTATGTACAGTGATGTATGCTGACTTTACAGTTACATATTAATGTAAAATGTACACAAAACATAGATTACATAATATGTATAGAAACTGCATTTTATATGCAAAACAATTTGATCAATTCATTTAAATTGCAACTATTTTAATAATCAATTAATCATTTAGTCTTATCAGTGATGTTCTATGGTTTCACCTGTGAGGATTTGCTGCTTCTCTTTGAATTTGCATGATAGTTAATTTAACTCTTTTGGTTTCAGATGGACAAGGCGAGCATTTTTAAAATATAACCTTGGGGGTTTGATGGGTTTTGAGGTTTTGGTGATTGTTTTTCCATTTTATAGACTGAGAAAATAAACTGCAGTTAAATCAAAAATGGAAAAGCATGTTTGTTGCAGCCCTTATCAAAATGAAAAAAACAAACAAATAAAAAAACAGCACAAACTAAAATCTAAAACAAAGTGTGATTATGTTTTGTATGAATTAGACCAAAGCATCATTAAGTGTATTTCACTTAGGCCACTAAAAATGCTGCATGGAAACAACACTTGTCTTTTATCTTATCGGGATAAAAAGGAGGCCGATGAAACAACAGCTACACAGAGTCATTTGAGGATGTCGGATGGTGTGATGGGTAACTGAAAAGCACTTGGTGAACTTTATAGCAGAATTTCATAACAAAACTTTTCTTCAAATAACTTCAACACCTACAGCCAGCAGCGCTCTGGTTTGGTCTGGTCAGGTTTGGCTTGTTGTTGGTGCCATTCCAGGCAGGCTACACTCTAAGCCCACTTTGGCCCTGGACTGGTTTCCTGTGGGCTGTGTGTGTGTGTGTGTGTGTGTGTGTGTGTGTGTGTGTGTGTGTGTGTGTGTGTGTGTGTGTGTGTCTTTCAGAGCGACTGGTTATTGTACTTGGTATTAGCAGGACTCCTGGGGTCTCCAAGACACAGACAGACAGACGCATGCCTTGGATGGCTGGAGTGTGACAGTTAAGATTGAGATGCTATTAGAAACACCACACAAACAGATGCACCCACGCAGGCATGCACACACACGCACACACACACACACACACACACACACACACACACACACACACACACACACACACACACACACACAAATCTATTATTTACACATTTCTCTGGTATTCATCACTAAAGGAGTTTGGTGAAGATGAGTAAGTCACAAGACGCTTGGGCAGATCCATGTCGCCAACCTTATGAGGAAGCAAATGAATTACTTAAAAGGCAATTGTGCTGTTTTTGCCAAAGAAAGTAAAAATCCTAGTGCGGTATTTCAAATTTAAACCCAAAGTTAGATCACTGCCCTCATGAGCAGCTGCAGACGCATGATTTACCAGTGTAAAATTCCCAACTAATGTATCTTTATGGTATGTAAGTAATACTGCCTGTTCAGTAGTAGGAGGATCAAATCCGAGCGTTCGAAGTTCTGACATACTATCTAGATGTAGTTAAAAATGAATGGCTTCAGATTTAATTTAAGAGGTGTTGGAGTTAAAGCGAGTGATCCATTACTGTGAGCCAGTGGTGAGTCAAGAGTAGCTTTTCAGCTTTTCACAGAACTACTGAACTTGATCCTGATGTGTCACTCATGTTCCAGGTAACATGCATGCAAGGTATCAATTCTCACCTTAGCGAACAGAGGAGTGATTATGCTTTGTCAAGTCATGTTTGACTCAGAGAGCACGCACAGAGAGGTCAGGAAGAAATCTCAATTAATATCTTGGTAATGTTTATATATGTAGTATACCAGCAACTATCAGACTAAATTAAACTGTTTCTAAAGAGTCGCCCCGGAGCCTTATCAGCTCTTAGTTCAGAAAACAACTCTTTAATCAAGTGTTTTCAAGTGATCAAAATAAAAAAACAAAGAAAGAATGAAAAAAAAAAAACAACCAAAAACACTTTTGAATGTTGGAAAGTTTAGTCCGGGTCTTACAGACCAGCAGGACTATAAGTCACAAATCAAACAAAGCAACCAAGTTTCTGTCTTTGTGAACGTGAAGGTGCCCTATTGTTTGCTTCTTCGTCAGCTTAAAAGACGATGGTCAGGTGAGTGACGAGTAGTGCAAAACACACACACACACACACACACACACACACACACACACACACACACACACTCCTTTGTCCGATACCCTGCCATGCTGTGACCGAGTTTCCCTCACCCACATATTCTTGTCAGACTGTGAACGCGTGGGCAAACTGCACTTAACTGTATAACGGCATTTTTTTTAGCGGGAGAACTTTAGGGACATGTACAGCAGGGTGTGTGTGAGTGTTATAGTAACAACAGTGCAGGGACAGTGTGTGGACGCCTCACTCTCAAACCTGCTCGGCACTTACAGCGATAGCTGGCACTAATTAAAGCTGTGCTCCTGGTAATTGCCAACAGTCAAAACTTAATTTTAGGGGGTTTGCAGGGGAAAATCTGTATATTCTACACAAACCTCATCGGCAACCTATAATTTAGCAATCCTAAAAAAAACTGAATATAGAAAATTCACAATGTTCCTTTATTTAGTTGAGCCACTGGTTTATTTCTTTGAATGACAAGGGACTGTAAATCGTGAGTCATAAACAAGCTACAAACATGGTTCGATTTTGTGTTATGCCATAGGACAGTTGTTTTTTCCTCAGTGGTTGCTGACATTTCTGCTCCCAGAAAGACACACCATGTACACCTCTCGCTCATAAAACAGCTCAAAGCCAAGAGGGAAAGAAAAAAAAAAGACTACCCTAGTTGCTATTATGTAAACAGCAACGTGCGCGGCTTCAATTATAATGACTTTAATTCTTTGTTGCTGTTGATTTAACGTTGAGCACAACAATTTTCATGCTGCCCATAATGACTTAATGGCAACAGCTATTACTGAAAGTAATTTAATGGTGTATGACTCAGATGAGCTCTCTTCTAAAATATTTACAGCATTCCCAAGCTTTCAAGAGTCACACTCATCTGTAACCCCTTCTCGGTTAAAAGAGGATTTATGGAGGGCAGTGACACTAGCTGTCACTAAAAAACAAATACTTCTAAACCTAAGTGGGGATGAAAGCCAGTTGCACTCATATTTGTGATCTTCACAATCATTATGGTGCATACATGTGCAGGTGCAGGACTTTCTGAGTGCGTACATGTGCGTGTGTGTTGATCCACGTCTCCTCAGCCCTTGTCGAAATGAGATCCCTCCAGTGTTCCTGCGTGATTTTATTGTCTTCATGGTCTGTATTATGAGGACCCACCCACTACCTCCTCCCTCAGAGCAGCTGGATAAAATACACTTGATGGTGTGCCAAGAAGTGTGCTTTTTTTCTTTTCTACGCTCGAGTTGCCAGGTTTTATCTTTCTCCAATAACCAGTCCTGTCCATGTACAATGATCTCCCGCAGTCTCAGCGGGATGCAAACACAGCAAGGAGACACAGGGCAGCAATTGCCCATGTCAGGTAACAGGAGAGCTGCCACTTCTGCTCTGGTTTCATTGACTGGGATGGTTTGCATGTTAGTGACTCTGCATCCCCCTCTGCTGGTGGCTCTGCAGTCCTCTCATATAAATTTTTACTGCTTCCCGCCAACCACTAAGGATGTGTGCTGTTAATATGTGATGTGGGGTCATAATTTCTAACACAACCTATTAGCAGTAAAATATCAGAACATTAGTTATACAGAGGTTAAACAGAGCCCTTTTAGCAGTGCCCTGTTCACAGAAGTCAATGCTGGCAGATAAAAATGTGAGTAGCAGTTTAATGAAACTGAAGGAAATTAGAGAATTTGGTCCAATCAAGGAGTTAAGTCCTTTAAATAAGTCATGAAAAGGGACAGACACATGATGACAGCTGGAAAGCAGAAAAAGTCACATGACAACACAGAGTCACATGTTATGTCATGTGAAAGGAGCAATCCAGAGGACGTTAATCGTTATTTGGCTTAATAGCTGGTATTCATTCATTTCTTCAACTTACAATAAAGTGGGAATCACCAAAGAAATGCTGTTGAAATTTTACCAGAAAAAGTTGAGTCTATTAAATACATTTGTTGGTAGTTTTATGGTTCACTATGCTCTTCAATAATGAGGTTTATTGTAGAGTATTTCATTTCCTAAATGTCATGTTTGGTTATTTAACAGGCAAAAGTCCAAATATTTCTCTCTAACTCCCTGTTCTGATCTTGATTTGCCAAAGGGAAAATATATGAATCATCAGATGTAGTTTTACAATATTAGTCTGCACTGATTTTTCTGGTTTATCATCATCTGAAGACCACTGGCACCCTCTAGTGACTGTTATTATCAAAGACCTGGGTCAGTTACATACATATTATTGACAATTTACCTCTCAGTTGCTATTTACAAATACAACAGCTTAAATGTATTTCTATTAATTAATCAATTGATTGAAATAATTTCTCTACTCTGTATCTAATGACAGCACATAATCATGGTAGATTTGCAAGTGCAACCAAGGATTACTTTGTTATCGGAATAGTAAGGTCTGGCTGCAGGTAGCAAATAGAAATATTTTTTTCTAGATAGGTCGTTTGGTCTATGAAAAGTCAGGAAATATTGAAAAATGTGCTTTCTCTGACCAACAGACCAAAACCGGAAGGAAGTGAGTAACTGTCACAGAAGAGGAAGCAAGTTGGGTAGGTGAAACCAAACATTTAAACTGTCAAATAATGAATTAATCAACGAACTGTTAGAGCTCTTCCCACGGTTTACTCTTTCACACACACTGGCATGGTAAAGTGAATAGGCCTGATAGTCTTTCACCGAGTTGTAGAATGGATGAAAGGCTGTGCAATTGAAGGTTTCTTTCCAAGCGTTCTTTCCAAATGTTGACATGAGTGTAAATCAAAGTCAAGAGCTGGTAAACACCCAGGCACAATTCAGTTCTCATTTCTAGCATATTATTAAGTCTTATGGACAGGAGGAAAAACAGTGCCAGAGAGGTCAAGCTGCAAGTGTTACACTTGTAAGTTTGAAGGGACATCTTAGCAAGTGCTCTGAAATTGCCTGACCCACTTATTATCACTGACCCAGTCCTAGTTTCTCAAAGCAGGACAACATGTCTGCTGGCACACTCCACTGTTCACTTACCACAGTAGCTCTTAAATTTATTGTCAAAAATATCTGTCAGCACCCAGAAATCTAAAAAAACAACGAGGAATCTACATGGCTCCTTTCAACAAGAATTCTACAGAAAAGAAGATGTATAATTATAATCCTCTGAGGTCAGTTTTGTGCTTCTTACTTGTGGTTTAGGCCAACGCTGAGGAGGACAGGGAGCAGATACTAGATCAGACAGGGTTCCTTTTATAAACAAATATGGATAGACTAATAACTCAGGCCAATATTAGGCTACACTCTTATTACATACACCAGCCAATAACAGACATTATTCTTCAAAGTAATAAATGATCCTCACTGACCACAGACTTTTTTTAAAATTAAAGCTAGATGTCTGTTGAGAAAATTGATTCCAGTGTGTTCCACTAACAGGTCAGTCAGTCTGTACAAGCCTACAGTATTTCACTGTCTTGTAATGTAAATGCAATTTCAGATGTATGTCCATCCTACAACATGTCTATCAAATGGGACAGAATGCTTAAAAGTGCCATTTTATTCAAAGGCATGCAGGTAACATTTCTAAAACATCTCCTTTGAAGGTCCACACAAAAACATCATGTATCAGTATATCAAATCCAAAAATATCTGCACCAGTATCGTAGAATTCAGTATCAGTCAAACTCTATAAAAAAATGCACGACCAGCACGGAGCACCAAGTTCTGTCATGAACCCAATGACACCACAACTTGCAGTGGCAGCCACGCTCACTAGATGGCGACATCATCCTTTAAAACCATCTGAAAAACAGAGCTGGGTCACTGAGGGAGATATGAAAAAAACTCTCAAATTACATTTCTGGGCGCCAGAGTTTGGCTTTTAAAAACAGCAGAATGGAGGACACGCACTTCAGAGTTTCCAGTTCAGCTCCACTGGGCAAGGGCACACGAGTGCAACGGTGGACTCCCTGATGACAGATGGACTCAGAGCAGTGAAGACAAGCAGATGTTTTGGGAACGTGATCTGATCAGCAGCAGAGACCCAACACCTCCCCATGCTCAAAAACAGAGCAAAAAACTCAGAGAGTTGGGTGAAAAACAGACAGAAAGAGGAAGGTAGAGGGAATGGGGGGAGTAAAGGGGGGGACCATAAGCAGCGGAGAGACATAAAAAGGAGAACGAGTAAGTGGAGGGAGTGTAGGAGAAAGTGAGAGTGAGCGACACAGTGGGGAGCAGGAGAGCGGGGAGAAAGGAAAGAGAAAGAACTCCGAGAGGGGGAGGGAGAGTGTTTTTATCCTCATGTGCACTCAGTCAAAGGGGTCAGTGAGTGCGATTGTTCCTGGACTGCCTGTCAAAACAGTGCGGCTACCACAGCGGCTATTAATCTCCGCCCCTCTCTGAAATGCATGCGCGCACAAACCCATACGAACACACTCACATATACATGTGCAAATGCGTACAGAGTCTCCAAAAGCTTTTAATAATGCTTTACTAAAGCCTTAGCAACAACCCAAATACAGCATCGACACAGACTTTTGAGACCTGCGTCACTGCACCACCATCATGCACTGTGCTTTAGTTTCACCTTCGTCACAAACATGCACAGGCAAGTGAATGAGTGCACTGTGAAAGTGGCGGCAGCTTGTTGAGGAGAGTTCAGAAAACATTTCTTACCAGGTAAAGGAGGAAGGTGTGCAGGCCAGTGCCAAGACCCACTGAGGACAGGATGCCCAGGCCGACCCAGTAGGCACACCACAGCGTCTTCTTCTCCATGTAGCGCACATACTGCAGAGGCCAGAGAGAGGGACGGTCAACCACATGGCAGAGACACATGCACAGAGTGTGAGGAAAACAAGAAGGGGGTGGAGGGGCATAGAGAGAGGAGGGGAGGGACAGAGACGAAGTGAGAGAAGGTACGAGAGGGAAAGTGTGCAAAACAGAGGGCACTTAAAGGGTGGGAGAGGGCAAGTGAGTGGTAGAGAAAGAGAGGGAGAGGAAGAGAGTGGGGGAGAGACCTTTAGAGACAGAGGTTGTTGTTGAGTTTAGAAGACAGAGCCGTAGGGTAGGAGTGTTCAGCACACTGACAGAAGAACAGCACCATTATTCTTTTTGGTGGCAGCCAGCTCTTACACAACTAGAAAAGTAAGGCAAGCCAAGATCTCACTATCTCTCTCTGTGCTCCTCTTCCTCCTTTTCATCCACCACTATCACTCCATCTATCACTCCAGTTGCACCTCCTCCCTTGAGCCAACGCAGGTTGTTTTCAGGAGGAAGCATGGAGTGTGTAGATTACGGGAAGTAGGGAGGGGACTTACGGTAGAGGGGCTCCGACTGAAGACTCCATTTCCCAGGAAACCCAACAAAACAAAAACACCATATACTGCGTCTCTCTTTGCTGGCAGGATGCTGGGAAGTGCAGTGCCAGCCATGGGCGATTGTTACGTGTAGTTACTGAGAACTGATTACACAACTCTGGAGTCTCTGCGTATAACGCTGAAAGAAATGTTTTATGGGTAGTGGGTTACAAAACACCACCGCTCGTGGCAGCAAAACCACAAGAAGTGGAAAAAAAAGTTAAAGGGTTCTTGTCAGATCTATAGCATAACTTGCAGTGTTTTACAGTCACAGCTTCAGTAGTTTGCACTGTGGACATAAGAGATTAGCAGGTAAAACAGAGCTTTGTGGGAAGTTAATAATTAAACCAACATGATGAAAGCACTCTCGCACAAGCACGCACTTGTTAGAGATGATGTTCATGCAAGAATCGTCTTACACGCACTCTTTGTTCCTGCAAATCCCAATCATTGTGTTGAACAATTGTATGTGGGACAGTCGCACTATGTAAACACATGTCACTTTGTGAGATGTAAATAAATAGTAAAGACAACTTTTCAGCCTTAGTAGGAGAAAGCGTTGCCTTTGGTTGAATGTTGAAGGTCACTTCAACTTGTGGACAGGAGGAGCCAGGGAACAGTCATCGATCATTTTAACCTTACCTCTCTATAAATGGACTAAATTATACCCTCCCTTAAAATACAATGACTTCATGGTCAGCCTAACAAGGTGGAGGAACCACGTTCAGATGCTGAACTTCCACTGTACCCAAAGTATGGTTATAATGTGCCATACTGAAACTATTTTGAATTCAGTCACCTTCTGGTGTGTTCCTTCAATGCAGTAGGCAATGGACAGGAGGATAAGCAGGATCAGCAGGCCAAATACAGTCTGTCTTTGGTGCCAGAGCCTGGGTGAAGGAGAAGAAGAGAATGAAGGCGGAAAATGATGAATGCAAGTGTGAGGAGGCAGGGGTGAATGATATTCAAGGCAGGGAGAGAAAGATGGTGAGTAGGGACAAGGCGTGAGGAGGGTTAGATGAGAAAAGATGAGGGATCATTAAGAGCATGAGTAAGGCAGTATTAGTGAAAGGAAAGGATGCAATTCTTCGGTGGAGAATATAAGTCTCTTTCATTTTAACTTTCAGGAAGAGAGGCATCTGCGGGAAACTATTCAGGCCACTGCAATTATATTCTTCACCAACAGGAGCCGCAAGTTCTCAATATGATAACAGTCATGTGTGTAATACATGCAAACAAATTTAACACTTTGGAATAGTACTTAACATGCCAACCTAACCTTAAAGGTCCCATATTATGAAAAACTGACTTTTTCTGGGATTTGGGGTGTTATTGTGGGTCTATGGTGCTGCCAAACGCCGAGAAACTTTGAAAAAAGACTATCCATGCTTTTTTGAGTGAGATACAGGTTTCTAAAGGGGTCTTGCCTGCAGTTTCCAGATACACGAGTCAAATTTGCTGCGGCTGTCGACGTCGACGGCCGCACATTTGCATATGGCTACCCCACTGCCCCTCCCTTCACCGCACGGTGTCTCCACCCACCAGGTACAGCTACCGTCTCGGAGATCCGCCATTACGCTACTGAAATCACCATGGCCAAACTCAAGGAAAAATGCTCTGTTGTTGGCTGGAAGGACCAGCACAACACACTCCATCGTCTCCCAGCTGCAGAGGACAAAAGAGCGGCATGGATTGAATTTATTTTTATGATTTATTTTTGAAGTTGGCAAAAAACTGTTGGTGTGTGCGAACCACTTTGACACTGACTGTTTCACCAACTTGGGCCAGTACAAGGCATGAGTGGTCGGCAGACTTTTACTCAAAGGAATACATGTAGACCAAGGACATGTAAGTATACAAATAATGTGCTGTGTGTTTCTGTAGATTAGGCTGAACCCGTGCCTGATGTACTGTGTGTTTTGCCATTGAGAACAAGCTAAGGTTAGCGGCTAACCGCTAACGTTAGCTTCCCTGACCACACAAGTTAACGTTAGTGCTAAAGCAGAATCATTGTGTGTAGTACGTTTCTGATCTTGCACACTATGTAATGCGTGTCCCAGGGAAATGTCTGCATGTACAAGTATTTAGCTGTGTTTATTTAGCAATTTTACACGAACTAACCAAGCAGTGTCACATAGTACCAGCTAACGCTAACCGTGAGCTTTCAAGCTAATGCTAACCGCGAGCCCCTAGTTCGCGATCAACACGGTCTCCACATGCAAACCCAGAGGCGCGGTCAGTCAAGCAGTACATACACACACCCTCCGCCGGGTCTAAGCTTTCAGGATTTTGTGAAATAATGCATTTGAAAATGTTTTCTAAGCTGGAATATGTTGGCATAGGCCGGGGCAATACGAGTGTACTGTTGACTGCTACATAGAGCTTAGATTCTCTGCCCGAGCCGGGTCGGGCTGGGCCCTTGACCAAGCATTTGTGCTTTTTTTGTTTTAAATAACTCAGCATAATGAGTATATTTCCAGCTAGGAAACACGCATCTCTCTCCTCCCTCCATTTTTGTGTTGCTGCGTGGTGTACACGTGAGTTATCCTCATGGCTAAAACGTGACTTGAGACGTACGTGACATCACTCCCAGAGACAAGAAGAAAGCAAAAATATATATTTTTACGAATGAAAATGACAATAATTGTAACGCACAGTGACTTCAATAAATAACTTCAATGTGATTACTGGTTTGGAAATATTAACGCTAGATTACTCGTTACTGAAATAAAGTGGTCGGATTAGAGTAATGTAAGGCGTTGCAGTCTTTAGTGCTTGAATTATACTGTAACAGTGCTGTCATGTGTTACTCCTATCCATATCTGGGAATGCTGTGCAGGTAAATTAAACTGTGATTACTTGTTGAGAACATTTGCCCATTTCTTGCAATTGTTTTCATGTTTGTCTTTTTACTGTTCAAGACTCTGACTGGCTGCACTGCATCACAATAAGAATGCTGATAGGGGACAAGCCACCACATCATCAGGAGATCCTCTTTTCAAACTGAGCTTTCCAAAGTCCTGGAAGGGAGAGTGCAGAGCCAAACCAGTGAAGACAGACACGACATTCTGTAAGTTTTACAATCTTTTATTTGAACCTCTCAAATTAAAATAAACATGGACACACAGACATCACTCAAAAGGTTGAAAACAAACACTTAAAATCTGAATTCTTTTAAGATGGTTTTCAAAATAAATAATGAGAATGTATGAATGAGAAGTAATTAGGAGAAATAAGAGACACTTTACAACACTGCAGCACAAGGCTTTTTGGTTCTACTGCAGTTTTCCTGTAAACATGCATTTGTTTATTGCACTGCAGACTGCGGTGATGCTCTGTTGGACCTGATCTTCCAGAAGGTTTTCCAGGACCCTGCCCCATATGTGAAGGAGGTGCTGAAACTCATAATCCCTGAAGACCTCTCAGACCACACAGACGGGCAGCACAACTCTCACTCTCCTCCCCAGAGAGCCCCAGCACCACCTTACAAAGCTTATGTAGGCTATATTGGCTAAACACAATTCAATATAAAGTCAGCACTGAATGTTTACACCCATGGCAACTAGATACTTTCTTTGTTATTATTTTCATATTGATATTGAAGTTAATATATAAAGTCAAACTGTTTCACTTCAGATATGTATTTTCTTCTTATTATTTCATTCATGTCAACACATGTTTACAAATGTTTCTTACAATTAAAACATCTTTCCTAACTGTTCTGTGTTTTCATTGTTTGATATGTAATTTTCATGGTAATAAGTAAAAGATAATAAACTATAAACAATGTAAGATAGAAGAAGCAGTTATGTACTTTTAATCATAACACTTTTACGATAAATGAATAGTATTTATGTGACTAAAAGCTGACTGCACTATTCCCCTCAGACGTAAAGATTCATAGTCTGCCCGATAAATGTTCAGTGCATTCTGCAGTGCAGATACATTCAGGCAGACAGGTTACAGGCCAGGGTGGTCCACCATGCATGATGGTGTATCAGGAAGCTGCCGCAGTCTTCGTGTAACCTAGAAATTATGAAAGGTAAGTGAGTGACAATAGATTAGAGAAAAGAGAGCAAAATGACAACCTTGTTTGCCCAGTGTTTACACTTAATTGTGGTATTTCCAAACAGCAGATATTCTCAGGTTCTGTAGGCATTTGTTTACAATAGCCACAGGAACACCTGTTTTTATGCCGATTTTTTATTATTCATTGGAAACTATGATCACTAATCATGTCACATTGTTTCTTTGATAATATATATAAAGCTTATAAACCGTTTTAAATGGTTAAAAAACAATTCTGCTGGTAGAAAGGTGATTGGAGGCAACTGTGGCATACTGAAAACTACAGTTGAAAATTGCTGGCAGTAGCTAATTACAGGTCGTCACTGCAAATAAGAGCAGGTTCTCAATCAACTTACCTGGCTACATAAAGGTAAATAATAATATGGGGTTACACTTTTCTCTTGCAACTGCTTTTGCTAAATTGCATCCGCGTTACTACAACTTAACAGCAGTAAACACCAGTCGAGGTTTGGCTAAGCTTTATGATGTAAACACTCGAGGAGAAGAGGGCTGTTAGCTGTAACAACGCGGGCAGACGGCCAGTAAGCCCGTAAAACTTTCGTTATCTGCAGTAACATAAAAGTAATGTCGAGGTAACAAACTTAACTACTGACCACTGAGAAACATCAATGTTCATTCTTGGCTGCTTACTTTCTTCTGGAGCCCCTTGTTGTTCTGGGTCGGACCGCAGTCTGTTGTCCGGCAGCCATTACTCCCAGAAACTCCGCCGTTGCCATGGTCACATGATGCCGTCCTGACGTCTTCCGCAGGCAGGAGGAGGTGGGCGGCACCGTGGGCGGCGCGCAGTAGCTCATTAGCATTTAAAGGGAAAGGCACTGAAACAGGCCACCTGGAGCAGGGCTGTGAAACTGGTGTTTCAAGAACCCTGCTGTGCTCAATGCTTCAGCTTTTTTTGACCAAAGCATGTTACTAACATTCCATTTAGACATCAAGGAACCATGTCAAGAAGCAGAAATGACCATAATATGGGACCTTTAACAGAGTACTGAGAAAGGTGAGTGTTAGCATAGCTATTTACACAGTAGGGTGGTCATGTGTACATAAACATTAATAAGCAAAGATGACATTTCATAACTGCTGGTTGAGCGTGGAGTATGAACATGTGTGTACATTGCTAAATGAATATTTACATCTCTTCATATGCAAATATTAGATAATGGATTCAAATTTATGATAAGTTAAGGATTATAAGGTGTATAAACTTACAATGTAAAGTGCATTATTTAAGCCAAACGTTACCACCACTACCAATGTTACTACATTGATGTAATGCAAAATTATACCATTAACATTCAAACATAATGTAGCTAGCTAGCTTGTATTATAGCTAGTTAGCCAGTGTTGGGTGTAAGTTTGTGACTGTGAGGGGGCATTTTTCTGCTGTACTCTACATTTAGCTAATAACAATGCATTTTTACCTAAGAGTCTCTTATCAAGGACTTCTACTTGGCAAGCTAAAGTTAGCCAGCTCACGTTAGTATCGTGAAACTGATAATTATGACAATACAACGGTTAAGCTAACCTTAGCCGTAGTGTATTTTTGACTAAAACTGTCCTAAGATGGAGGTTAAATGCGGTTAGAAAACATTAGCGACAGGTTTCGGTCTGACCTGCCGACTTAATTTCCCTCTCTCTCTCATTAACTTACCGACTTAATGGCGTGCGGAGTGGCTGAACTGCACATGTCAAAAGTACGATGGATAAAATGTCATGAAATTGAGTAAACCGCGAAGCAGCCCGCACCCCTTGCAATCAGGCGCAAATGGGAAAAGTCCTCTCCGCCCAGCGTCACATTATGGCCGCGACGAAGACAGTCAGATGTACCTATGAGCTGTTGCAGGTCAGTTATATTATATTACTTCGCACGCCTTGTTTATCCTGAGATAAGAGAGCGGAACTTGCTAAGCCTTGTTCGACACAGCGAACGTGAACCAAATACCGTGAGAGGAGTTAAGCATAGCACTTCTGTCTGATATTTAACCCTCATGCAACTGTTGATACATTTTATGCTTTTGTTACTTCAGTTTTTGCATAAGTTTGCTGTATTGATTCATATTGCACAGATTTTGGCAAACGTGTTTGTAGTTTATTCCCTTTTAAATTTCAACCTCAGCTTATATAATATGTCTGTAACACAGTGTTTATTACACAAGGACAGACAAAAAATTGTTGTAAATAGTATGCACCAATAAAACTATTTTTTCATCCCATGGTCACCATAGCATGAAGTCATGCATCCACTGTTATCAGGCTTTCATTCTGTGGTCCTGGATTTTTTTTTTAGTAATTGTTACTATTGGTTTTCTCTAAATTGGGCAATTTACCTATACCTGTAATTTACCTGTATTACCTACCAACTGATAAAAGACACAGTACAGGAAATGTTCCATGTCAGTATGAAAATACTTTATATTAAGTATGGAAAATAACATTATTTCTGTGTTTGTCATTTAAGAAAACAGTGGCATCATGTACACAAACACTGCCTTTCTATGAATGGATGATGAAATGAATGAATATTTGGTAGTTATTATCAAGGCTGGTGTTGGTTGAAAAATGTAAACCCTGAGAAAGTTCCAAAAAAGTATTATCTTTGTGGTAGTTTTTGACATGGAATATTTTTTGTACTTACTGTGGTCTGATTTGTTTTAGGGTTAAAAGCAGAATTTATAATAATCTGATCATGAAGAGAGTTTCTGACATAAATGATATACCCCCTTTCCCAATCCTCCAATCCACCATCATCCCTGTTTATATATCAAGCAAAAGTGTACAGCATCAACGCTGAACAGTTAGTTGCCCTGAGGACTCCCTGTGCATATGCTATAAATTACAAACCACTTCTATCAACATTCTTTCTCTCTTCTATTCAATCAGCGCCTGTAGGCTAAGACTAAGTAATGTGTTGACATGTTCTCCCCTGCAGTGGTGTACACCATGTGTTTTTATTGTCGGTGAACAGCAGCTCCGTTCAGTCAGAACACTGCTCGTGGTGCTTGCGGCTCACCACATCCTCCTGTAGTTTAGAAAATAAACACGTTGTCCTCACATACTCAACCACAAAGGCCTCCCTTGCGCGTACACTCTGACCCTCTTCTGGGCCCTCAGTGTCAACAGAGATTATTAGGTGTGTAACAGACATGTCGTGCGGCACGGGGAATTTGCCATCAAAGCAAACTCTGACGTAGTCTGATCTGATGCTGCTCTGTGGGTGAGGCAACATCAGTCAGTGGGGTGGAGAGACCTTGTCAGCTCTGTCAGCCGTAAGGATGAGGAGTAATGAGGGGAAGAAAAAGATAAGCAAATCCTGTAATGGCTCTTTTGTGTTGCATTATAGGTTCCATTAGGCCTCTGACTGAAGACTAAACTTTGAGGGAGAAGGCCTTCTGGGGTGATAGCACTGAGACAATCAAGGTCACCTCCTGTCTGGTTATATTTGTGTGTTTTTGCTTTCGTGTGTCTGTGAGAGGAGACAGTGTGTGGAGTGTGTGATGTCTATTTTTTCTCAAATGGAACGTCCCTGTTTTAGCCTGAGAGTGTCACGCAGCATAGCACCTTTATACATGAAACTAACACCACAGAAACGCTGCTCAGCTTCTGTTAACACTACAGTGCCATCAACACATTAATTATAGACACTGAAATGATCATTTATGTGGTGCTGTCTCAATCAAACCGGATTTTGTACTGTATGCACAGTATAATATGCGTTAGAATTTAATCTTTGCCTTCTGACATCTTTTTACGGCTTGAACTCTTTAAAGGTGCACTGCAGGAGTTTTGTCTCCCCCCTGTGGCAGTCAGCATATTTACAAAAACATGTTTGACGCATGCTTATGACCTACACCGAGAGATGATCTCACTCCCTTTAGCTCATCTCCACCACCCTCAGCCATAGCTATAGTTATGTCCTACACCGTCCACTACTACTCCTTAACAACAGTTGCTGCGTTTTTTCAGTTCATATATATTTTTAGATTAACGCATCCCTACAGGTGCTTCAGTGCAGGACTATCGCCGCAGACGCTTTTAAAGACGCATTTAAAAGCTTTGGTGTACTGCAAAATAAAGAAAGATGTATCTGGAGGGTGAAGGCGTAATCAAGAATGTGTGACCTCCTTTGGCAAGGGCTTACATGTTAAAGACTTCCATTTGAATGTAAAAGTCCCACTCTGCAGCTTTAAGTGTACACATATTCTATTTTTACAAACTGCTTACACATTGTATCATGATGGTTTAGTCAAATGTGCGCTGCCACCAAAAGTCCAATAATCTCTGTTTTTGTTTTCCTTTAAAGTTTTTTCCTAAATTGTTTCTGTAGTTTAAATTTTATTGACCGAACAGATTAATTCATGACACGCAACCAGTCAAATGGAAAATACTGCCGTGCTGGTACAAAACTAAGGAAAACATTTACAATGTACAAACTGAGTGGACACAGCCTGGCAATAGAAACATAGGTCGTCACATGCAGAGCAGGCTGGTCAGGTGGGCCAGTCTGTGTTCACTTTGTCATAAAAAAAGAGGTTGAGACAGAATCTCCATACTTATTGTACTGCTAGAAGTATAAAGATCTGAGTAAGGTTTTTATTGAAAAATAAGTAACATATATCCTGGGTTTATCAATTTCCCTGACCCTTTTCTGACTGTCTAATGTGTGTGGGGAGAAAAGTCAACTTGCAGTATGAGCTGCAAAATATTAGCGTGACAGTGTGTCTGTTTAAAATGTACCTGTTAACTCTTGATCATCTAGTTCTCTCGTGTAAAATGTTATCATTCAATAATATGTTATTTACCGTAGCTTTGGCAATAGTGTAACTTAAACATTCGTGCTAATAAAGCTTCTTTGAATTTGGAAATAGAGGGGAAAAACCTCAAGTGCAGCTCTACAGAATCAGGCCAGTGTTATGGGAGGCAATTGCATCCCGGCCTCAGTCTCACCTCCATATCCACTCTTTAAGGGTGATGAGCAGTTCCAGAGTGAAGTAGTAGAGTGTGAGCAGAGGTTTCTTCCACAGCACCACATCCCTCTGTTTCCTCTCATCCACAGACAGCTTCTGGTCTAGGCGCACAGGTAGGTCTTGTACACACAGACCAATAACCAGTGAACATTTTAACATGAAAACATGCAAATACCAACAAAAACTTTTGCATCTATATGAGCACTCAGCTGTCTATTAGTTGTCTTTCGCTTTACCTGTCACCTCTCCATTTTGCTGTTCCTTGACGGCAAGACGCCTCTGAGGTAGTTCACCTTCAGCTGCGCACTCTGCCATGTTATTCACCGGGAAGGAGTCCTACTGAGAGAAGAGACAGGCCCTTAGCCCAGCATCACGCACTCTGTACTGTACACTGCTTGCCAAATCTGAGAGTGAAGCAGGCCCAAAACAAACACAGACTCACTTGCAACAACACACAGCACCCCTAAACACTCCACAAACTCTCCACACTCCAGCACGTCCTGTATACAGTCCCACACACCAGCTGACCAGCGGGTGTTCCTGTATCCTGCAGATTACTGGTAACCCAATCAGGCCCGTGGATGACCCGATGAGTCCTTTAATTAGCACCAATGTTGACACTGGGAGCACATGCAAGTGTGTACACTTATTTATAAGTCCACCTCCCCTTCAATTCCAAAGGCCATACACACTGGAAGAAAACGGTGATAAGTATAAATAATAGGTAAAAACAGCATACAACATGATTTGGTTCTTTGATTTTTTTATTCCATTTATTGTTACAACGCACGTTCATCCACGTGCCTTTGAGCATGTGAACGAAGTGTCTCACTACAGTTCCTCAGGTCTCTCAGGAATCTGTCAGTGAACAGTGAGATGGGGACTCTGACATGGAGGTATGCAGCTTACCATCTGGTGGAATTGTCAGCGTCTCACTCACTCACACACACACACACCCCCACACACTCAGGGCTTAATCCCTCTATCCTGTGCCCTAGGTCTGGGCCTCTGGCTCCTGTTTCCATGCGTTCACACTGGCTAGGCTGTGCGGCCGCAGACACTGCAAACCACAGTGCCTCTCGAGACCTGCAGGTATCTGATTGATACGTTGTGAGGTTCGTGAGAAACGCATTGATTTTCTTTCGAGTAGCTTCAGTAATTCCTGGGAAAAAAAACCCAAAGGTTAAGAAACACTCGGTGGGCTCAGCATGTTAAGGCGTTGATGGTTATCTTGAAGTGCAAACACACACGTGCATTTCATAAGCACTGAAAAATAAGTTTGTCGGTACTTTTCAGTCTAATTCGCACAACTGAAGTGTGACAAGGAGGACAATAAAAATCTTTTAGGCATTTGGAGAGCTGCTCTTGGCCTTCTCAGGGAACCACAAA
The DNA here is from genome assembly GCA_963678695.2 of Diplodus puntazzo. Taxonomy (NCBI): domain Eukaryota; kingdom Metazoa; phylum Chordata; class Actinopteri; order Spariformes; family Sparidae; genus Diplodus; species Diplodus puntazzo. The sequence goes on along the minus strand of OZ023167.1, from coordinate 14,287,888 downwards.
CAAAAGCTTTTCATCACAGACCTTAAACCTTGAGCACACACACACACACACACACACACACACACACACACACACACACACACACACACACACACACACACACACATGAAGTACTGCTTTATGCACAATAGTATTTAATACACCCTATCATTTCTCCTCTTGCACTGAAAAGAACAATGCGTCGTCCAACAAAAGAACCAAACAAAGTGTGTGATATCCTGTTAACATCATTTAATATAGAAATTGGTGCCAAACAGGTCACTTTGTGCAGAACATGCATCTCGGCTGCCAGTACACCTTGTGTGTTCTTCATTTAAAAGTTAATTTGATTGTTAATTATGTTTGGGTGCATTATTTAAAATCACTAGTCTACCTAATAAACAGTTTCATAACATCACTACCGCACAGTAGCGCAGCACTGCTCCAGCGCTTGATGGCGCAATCACTTCTACCAAAACAACCCAGACCTGTTGAGTAACTCTTGTGCGAGTGACAATGTGAAACTCAACACAGAGCACATACACTACAGGAAGAGAAACTTGATATGCTGCAGTCAGTTTTCACATTTCAAAACAGAGATAAGCACAGTGTACTGAATTTGGCTTAAAGTGGAAAGCGTAATACAAAGCAGGGCAGCATTATAACAGCCTAGCGTATTTTATCAATGCATAATGCAGCGAGGTCAAACTCACCGTTCAGCTGATGATAAATCCACAATAACCTCTGAGCTCAAGTAAAACCTGCGGTGGAGCCCCAGTGGCAATGTAGGGCAAAAGTACGCTCCCCATGAACTGCATCATAACTTGAGTGCAGGGTGTGGTGATGGAGGGGGCCAGTGAGGGATAGAGTGTGATACAGAGTTGCCGGGGGAGGGGAGAGCAGGCTGACAGAGGAGAGACACAGAAAGCCAGAAAGAGGGAGAGATTTCATCATTTGCCCGGTGGAACCTCCAGAGAGCCAGTCTAATTAAAGGTCTATAAATAAGTGGATCACTTTCCTGGAGCGCACTTCTAACACTTCTCAGTCCTCAGTAGGTTTCACACGGAGAGTGAATGAATGGCATTTGGGCAAAGAAGGCTCGGCTAATTCCCAAATTGAAAAAAAAAAAAACATTTTTCAGGTCATAACTAGAAACAGAAGATCCCAGCTGTGCATCACCGTGTTTGAGTTTGAGTGCCATCTTGTTTATCAGAGTGAGAAAAGTATATCTGGTGGAAAAAAAAGTCGGTTTTTGAATCACTGTCTCTGGGGACCTTATTAGGAGGACGCATTCGGAGTACATTTTAAGGGGACAAGGCCAGTGTGTACTCTACACTCAAGTGCAGCACATGGATGATATCTGTGTCCAGCACAGCCTTTGGAAGCAGCCCAGAAGTCTTAAGTCAGCTCAGTTTCTTCCTCTTAGGCCTTGACCCGAGGGGTCACTTAATTCACGTAAGCGAGGCATCAGGTTTAAAGGAAAGTGATTGTCAAACTGGAGGCTGAGGCACGGCACTGTAATAAGCACCAAAGGAGGAAGAGCGACGAGTTTCTCCTCTACAGTTTAAAGGCAAGAACTACAGCAAAGCAAAACATCTCAGAAAAAGACACTGCTTTGCATTCATGAGTTCACAGCAGCGTATCAGTCCATATACAGCATGCTATCTATAGGCTGGATCTTGGCAGTGGGTAAGATAGTTGATCTGTGTTGCGTCTTGTTTAACAATATATGCTGCACCAAATTACATGGAGCCTACACCTGCCTGACACATAAGGAGAGGAAGGTGTATGTAGAGAGGTCTCACTCTGCTCCGTTTGCAAACAGGGGATGACTAAAACTATTTATGTCTTATGAAGAAAGGGTGTTGTTTGCAATGTAGAAATAAATCATCTGCTGTGTGCATATTTTAAAATGCTGCAGATTTCGTTGAGAGGTGACACCAAAGTCTAATTCGAAAATTGTTGAAAACGATACTGCCCTAAAATAAATTCAATTTCTTCTTTTTCAGCTCATTAACACAACTTCTATGTCATTTTTTGCCTGTTGCCTCTCCATTTTGCTGTTCCTTGACGGCAAGACGCCTTTTTGACACTTTGTAAAGTGTCAAAATGTTCTCTGCACTGAATTACAGGTCACACTTTATGTTAGATACTGGCAAGCTGACCTTTTCCCAGCTAGCTACGCAGACTTTTTATCTTGGGAGGCTGCCCCTGCTGTTATTCCGCTCGCCCCTCCCTGAGTTTTGGCTTGCTGCTGTCTGTTGAATTGTATGATAAATGTGGCATAAAAAGAACAAAGTACACAATTTACTTAGTTTTTGGACACTTGACCTATATAGGATTTTCATAATCTTACACTGAGCCTATTAATCTAACATTTAGAGGAGATCTTATTAGCTTTCAGCATTTGAAATAGACTGAAAAAAGCGACAATTTTAGATTTCTACACAGCTTTATTCTGAGGTGTTTGGAGTTTTAGGTGTATTTTGTTTTGTACTCACATCGGGAGATCCCTGCTTTTGTCACTAGAGGGCAGTGTTGGCCTAAAAGTTGGTGCCGAACTCGCAGGCTCAGTCTGCGTGAGGAAGGTGTGCTGCACCTGTCTGAACAAGTCTCCAGCAGGGATGCTGAGCTGCCAGTACAGCATGCTGTGTTTGTACTCAGCTGCCTCGGGAAACAATGTGTGAAAGTAAACAGAGCGCACAGAAGAAAGAGAATACTAAAGCTCAACTATCCTGGATAAGTAAGTGATGAGTTGTTTCCATCACTACATAATAATTATCAGTGTTGTTAGTCATACAAATAGTTCTTGATTAAGTATTTGACATTAATTGTACTTACGTAAGTATGAAAAGCACAAGTTAATGTAAAATACGACATATATTTACATCTATGTATATTGTATACTATGGGTTGAACGATTATCAGACCAGACATTTATAGGATCCAATATTCAGCATTTTTCAGATTATTGGAATTAGTGTTTTTTTTATTTAATTTGATTTTTTCTGATTTCTGGTTAAATAGATGATGCAGCATGCAATCTGCAAAACAACTAGTAACTAAAGTTAGCAAATGAAGGTAGTGGAGTAAAAGTACAATACTTCCAGTATGTACAATATACTCATTGTCAGAGTATACTGTTTTGCCCTAAAATAGATATATAATTTTTAGTGTGAATTCTGATTCAACGTCAACGTAAATAAATGTGGTCTACATAAAGACCTAATTTCAACACTTTTATTGTTTCATTTAAAATGTCAGTAATATGGAACTTTATAGACTTTGAGCTGCCAACAGGATGCCTCCAGGACATCTCAAGAGGAATAGTTTTATGCATTAATACAAAATAAGACATTGTGTTTACTGCTGTAACTCACAAGCACAGTTACAGCATTACAGCTTTGACTATCCCTCCGTCCTCCACCATTCTTCTTCTTCTTCTTCTTCTTCCTCATTATTTCACTTCTTCATCTTTCTCCTCCTCTCTCTACATCTTTAAATCTCCATCAACTTAATTAACATTTAAGTTCTACAAATGTGCACACATTCATCTAAAAAGCTTAAATATTAAGCTTTTACAACTTCCTTTTTTCCCATTACAGTATTTAGCCTTTCAGTTATGTCATTTGAAATTCCAGCTTTGACAGTATTACCTCCTTCTAGCTACCTCCCTCTCTTACCTTCTTAAGTGTAGTGTAATGAAGGAAATGCAAGGATTCGCATAATAGTTATCGTTCTTCTTCACTTAAATTTTGGTGCATAACTTGTCCCATTGTTTTCATCACACATACACAAAATACATCAAAAACATGTGGACCGATCGCAATAAACACGCTATGACTTTTGGTGTTAATCCGCAAAAACTTCTACTTATCCAGATTATCATTAATATTATCATTTTTATTTTATTATTTTTTTTTTAAGGCAGATGCTAGTGGGTGAACCGGAGCACCCGGAGAAAACCAGTCACCACCACGTTACACTGGTTTTATTTATGTTATTTATATTTTGGTGTGCTAAAATCTGTCAAATATGATCCTTGTGAATCAAACAAGTCATTTTGAGGCATCTCTTCAGTGATGAAGCAGGAATGGCAGTGACTTTTATTTGGAAAAAATTCTGTTGTGGATTATACTGGCCTTCCTAAAGTTTTTCTTAAGGTTAAAATGACTGGGTGGGCTACACTCTACATCTGTAATTAATGGAACTATCGTATGTTATCCCAGCTTTCTTACATGTTTGCATACTACAACTGTAATGTGCATTTTTAAAGTGCAATTTTCAGTCAATTATTGGCCAAAAGAACCTTTATCTAGGGCAAGTATTGACAACGTCACATATACAGCTGGTGACACAGCCTACATTTCACTTACTCACAGCATTTGTTTAAAGGAGCACTATGTAAACTCTTTTCATGTTCATGACCGAATAAATTGAACAAACTGACCTTAAAGAACAATACAATTCCATACCGTTTTACTTTGTTTGTATGTGGCAGACCCTGCCACATTTCTACCTTTCTAGCAAACAGAGTTCTAGGGACCTTGTTTTCCTCTGATTGTTTATTTTGTAATGGACAAAATAACATACTTCTACTTTGTATTATTACCTCATTAACATTGCAAATATTGCAATCCTGAGTTGGAGATTCTTCACAAATTCTACGCAGTGCCCCTTTAACTTAAATTAAAAATATTTATCTTTTTCTGTTTTTTTATTTAGAAAATCGCGTGACGTCATCAACAAGCGCCCATAAGAAAGGTAAATGAAGCTCACTTCATGCTGCTAGGAAGTCGAACAAACCGGCAGGTATGAAGCCAGCAAAACCAGTGTAGTCTGCTGTGTAGCAATGGGTAAAGGGTGTCGGCGCCATGTGGGCATGGCATTTAAGAACACGACTGTACATGTTCGTAAAGTGATATCTATGTTGCGTTTCTGCCGAATAAGCGGTCTTGCCTCCAGCCAGGAAGCTAACGTTAGCTAGGCTAGTTCCCTTGATAAAGTTAATTGCTAGCAAGATATCTTACAGCCTCGGGGAGATTCTTGTCACCGTTAAAATAACTTAAAATGACCACGTGCGCGCCATGGTAGTATGGCATTATGGCAGTAATGCTATTTGTCAGACGTTGTTTAAGGGTGGTCAAGAAACATTGACGTGGGCAGAGAAATGGTGAGGTCAGTACCGTTAACAGAGAAACAGGAAAGATCCTGAAAACATCAGAGACAAATGGACATTTGAACGTCTACATTTCATTGACAGCTGGTGAAGGCAGTGCGATACAAGTGAAAGCTCTAGCCCTGTTGTTTTGACAAGTGCTGTTTCCAAGAATTGATTTTGACTTTCAGTTTTAATAAATGTGATGTTGCTGTCTCACACCTTATGCCTTTATAGCTTTCAGGTGTAAATGTGTTAAATGTACTTGCCCTACTCTGTGACAATGTCATTTTTACAGGTTTAACATTATGGATGTGCTATGTGGTCCCCTGGGCTTGGGTGTAGTAGCAGGACTGGGCTGCGGGCTCTTCCTCGGTTGGCACCTTCGGGCCCGCTTTGGCCCAACGTCCAAAAGCCTCATGGCAGCGATGGGGAACGGCACCGGGGAATCAAGCACGATGGGAGAAGGAGGCGAGTTCAAGATGATACTCGTGGTCAGAAATGACCTGAAGATGGGCAAAGGGAAAGTCGCTGCCCAGTGCTCTCATGCTGCTGTGTCGGCATACAAACAGGTCCAGCGCCGGAACCCTGAGCTTCTCAAACAGTGGGAGTACTGCGGCCAGCCCAAGGTGGTGGTGAAAGCTCCTGATGAGGACACCCTGATTGATCTGCTGGGTCATGCCAAAGAAGTGGGGCTTCCTGTTAGCCTGATTCAGGATGCAGGAAGGACACAAATCGCACCCGGATCACGCACTGTGCTGGGTGTCGGTCCAGGCCCCGCTGACCTGATTGACAAAGTCACTGGAGACTTAAAGCTCTATTAATGTTCTAGTGTGCATCTTGAAGACTTGCATACAATTTCTTGACAATATATCTATGGTTTAAACTATTTGCAATGTAAAGTAAGTTGGGCTACCTTGACTTTATATTTTTCTACAACCAAGATTGACACACCCATATGATTGTATGTAAAGAACTTGAATTTTTTCTATATAGTTTTGGAGGATTTGTGCACTTAAGCCTTTCAAATTCAGCATCAGCTGACTCTTGAATAGTTGGCTTGGTGTGTATTACCTTGAGAAATGTGATAGTTTGGTTAAAGTGGTAAAAACCCAACAAACGTGGTTAGTCCTTATCACTAACCTACCAGCCCAGGATGTCTGAAGACATAATACACATAGGAAGCAGATGAAAATGATGAATCTCATTAGAATCACAGCCCCTTAAAATAATGATAGACCATTTCATAGCAGGAAAAGCATGTCACTAATAACATTAACAAAGGCTTCCCGGAAAGAATGACCTTGAGTCGGCATGAAAATATAAAAATGTGTTTTTTTTGTTATTGATGTTGGTGACTACAGCTGTGCCTTTCCTGTTGTGAAAAAGGTCTATACCAACTGTTGCCCTAATGATGTTCTCTAAATAATAAAACCAAGACAAATCCTAATCTGGGTGGTATTCATTAATTCTAAACGGTATTATTGTTGGTGCCACTGTCGCAGACACAATTGCATTGTGAAAGTCAAGTTTGCAGAGAACAAAGCTAAACATCAATACTGTTTTCACTGAATAGCCATCATATTGATTATTTGTAATTAACTTAATGATTTGTTAAAGCAAAAAACTTGTCAAGCCATTTGGATTTTACTACACAATGTAGTACCATAAATGTTTTTCTGAGTCTAAAATGTGAGCCTTAAACCATTCTGAAATGGCAGAGGAGGAAACAGGCACCATTTATTATGTTCATATCCACATTGTCATATTGGGTTTATTTACTTTTATCTTCTGGAAGAAACATTAAACCACAATCATCAGACTGATTTAAGATGAGATATAGATATACAGATATATATCTATCTATACACTATATTGCCAAAAGTATTCACTCACCCATCAAAATAATTGAAATCAGGTGTTCCAACCACTTCCACAGCCACAGGTGTATAAAAGCAAGCACCTAGGCATGCAGACTGTTTCTACAAACATTTGTGAAAGAATGGGTCGTTCTCAGGAGCTCAGTGAATTCCAGCGTGGTACTGTGATGGGATGCCACCTGTGCAACAATCCAGTCGTGAAATTTCCTCGCTCCTAAATATTCCCCAGTCAACCGTCAGTGAAAGTGATTGGGAACGACAGCAACTCAGCCACGAAGTGGTAGGCCACGTAAAATAACGGAGCGGGGTCAGTGAATGCTGAGGCGCATACTGCGCAGAGGTCGCCAACTTTCTGCAGAGCCCATCTCTACAGACCTCCAAATTTCATGTGGCCTCCATTAGCTCAAGAACAGTGCGTAGAGAGCTTCATGTAATGGGTTTCCATGGCCGAGCAGCTGCATCCAAGCCATACCTCAGCAAGTGCAATGCACAGTGTCAGATGCAGTGGTGTAAAGCATGCTGCCACTGGACTCTAGAGCGGTGGAGACGCGTCCTCTGGAGTGACGAATCGCGCTTCTCCATCTGGCAATCTGATGGATGAGTCTTGGTTTGGTGGTTGCCAGAAGAACGGTACTTGTCTGACTGCATTGTGCCAAGTGTAAAGTTTGGTGGAGGGAGGATTATGGTGTGGGGTTGTTTTTCAGGATCTAGGCTTGGCCCCTTAGTTCTAGTGAAAGGAACTCTGAATGCTTCAGCATACCAGAGATGTTGGACAATTCCATGTTCCCAACTCTGTGGGAACAGTTTGGGGATGGCCCCTTCCTGTTCCAACATGACTGTGCCCCAGTGCACAAAGCAAGGTTCATAAAGACATGGGTGAGAGCGTTTGGTGTGGATGAACTTGACTGGCCTGCACAGAGTCCTGACCTCAACTCAATAGAACACCTTTGGGATGAATTAGAGCGGAGACTGAGAGCCAGGCCTTGCCATCCAACATCAGTGTGTGACCTCACAAATGCGCTTCTGGAAGAATGGTAAAAAATTCCCATAAACACATTCCTAAACCTTGTGGAAAGCCTTCCCAGAAGAGCTGAAGCTGTTATAGCTGCAAAGGGTGGACCAACGTCATATTAACCCCTATGGATTAAGAATGGGATGTCACTTCAAGTTCATATGCGAGTCAAGGCAGGTGAGCGAATACTTTTGGCAATATAGCGTATAGACAGACAGACACATGGGGTTTATGACTGGTAACTCACACCTGAGCTCATCCTTTTACTTCTACCACCCTCTGATTTGCACCATTAGAGGGTGCTAGTACTGCATCCTTGTGTATTAAGAGTAATTATACTGCTGATCTGAGCGTATTGACATGGCAGACATTACACAAAGGTAGACAAAGTAACAGTTGACATGTTGCAGTAGAATCCAATCCGACACCAGAGTATGGCACCAAATATCACAAGCTCTCCAACAGTCTAAACAAATATGATCACATTACAAGGGTTTACTGCAATTACATTAAAAATTAATTGTATTTTTAACATATTGGTATCACAGGAGCACCATTAGTCTAGAGACTTCATTCTGACATTCAACTTAAGTCTGAGTGAATTCAAAAATGTGTTTCCCATTTTGTTTCAATATTCTGGCCAACTCTGGTAGACGTTCAGTTCTCATCTTCACCTTTGCTCTATGAAATTGCAAGTAAATAGAAACATTGATAAAAATGTTTTTGGAAACGGAGAAGCCACTAT
>OZ023167.1:14114114-14271614 GCA_963678695.2 Diplodus puntazzo | reverse complement strand
AGCAGACGGCTACAGTTGAATTCCTTCAGACTTAGAGTCTGCATATCTAGATAGTTCCCCAACAACTTTAATGTCAGCTTCAAAGGCGTCTCAGTGACTGTGTTCGAGTGGGAGTGTAGCTAAAACCATGCACACTCAAGGCCGCAGTCGTCCGAGCTAAATACTTAGAGATCAAGAATGGAGCATTAAGCTTTCACCTGTTCCTTAACTGCATCAACCTGGAAGAGAAGATGTGCAGCATAGGACAAGACAATTAACAAGCATCTCCCTGTAACAAAGTTTGGTTAACAGGCGACCATCAGAAGAAATTCTAGGTATGTCTGTCACTTGATACTGAGAGGTTTCACTGGTGTTTAAGTCAAAGAAAAAACATGGTATCTTCATATTTGAAACACTGGGAGGATTCTAAATTTATGAACATGCCAGATGTTTATTATCTGCAGTCGAAGCCACCATTCTCAGTGTCTTATTAGCTACAGTTTTTTAAAGGACTATCTGGATTATGGATCAGACTCAAAAAAAACTCCCAAGGACCAAAAAAGGAAGAGAACGTGCCCCTTATCAATATGTTTTCTAGTTTGAATAATTGATCTGGCACCCAATCAAAAACAACCCTGATAACAGATAATCTAGGATATTAACCAGCATCCTTATTGCTGACAAAAAAGCCTGAAAAGTTTAGGCCTGGTAGCAATCTTCTTTGCCAAGATGACAGCAGTGTTGCACAGTTGTATGCCTTCATTAATATCAAAACCTCATTTCACTTGATCCTGGCCTAAGAGCTGACCCACCTTGCTGAGGTACTCCCTCATGACCTGAATGAAGTATGGCATAGAAAAGTCCATGATGTTGTGCCTCCAGGCGGTCTCCAGCACCACGTCAGGTCGCAGCAAGTCGTAGCAGGTGAACAGGCAGGCGGCAAAACACTCTTTCTTGTTCTCCTGTAGGAACCAGGCCAGCAACTCCTCTGCCAGCTCTATGTCCTTGGACTCTGACGCATACTGCATGGCATCCTGCAGGGGAGGAGAAGCAGCACGGAAAGTTCAGGAATGGTCCATCTAGGCACAATATTGGAAACATTCTCAAAGACAGTAAGTGTGAATGTTTGGGGGGGATGGGGGAGCACCTTGTAGAGCTTGTCCTTCTTACAGAGCTCCACACTCTGTTTCCAGCGGTTGTTGCCCTTGAAGAGGTAAGCAGCAATTCTCCTGAACTCAATCAGCTCGTGCCTCTCCAAGCGCTGGGCCAGCGAGATGTTATCAAAGTTATCGTAGGCATCTATTGATGTCCTCAGTGCCTGAAGGGAAAATGGAGAATATTATTCAATGAAATAATCACATACATGAAATAAAAAGATATGGCAGCATCTCTGAAAGGCTCACTCACCTGATAATCCTCCTCTGTGATGAAGAGGTTGTTAAGTGCTTCATTGACTGATTTGTTGTTGTGGTTCTGTACTGACCGCAGGTAGGGTTTGACCAGAGGCAGCTGCTTAACCTGTGGACACACATGTACAATCATCTTCTCACTGGCAATGGTTCCATCCAATTCTAGCCCCAAATTTGACACATTTTCAGAGAGGAATTAACATCTGCAACTCCTCCATCATGAAAGATTAAGTGTACCTTGCTGAAGAAGTTGACAGCGCGGGAGTGGTCCAGTCTGGGGGAAAGCACTATGAGCAAATCATTCAGTAACAAGGGCTTGAACTCCAAATAGAACTGGGTGGCTTTGTAGTACAGCTCCACATTAGCCACCTACACAGGGTGCAGAGAGAAAGACACAATACAAAAACAGAGAATAAACACTGGATCTGGACTATAGTGCAATATGAGACATGATGATTATAATTTTACACAGTGAGAAACCTCAGAAAGTGTAATGATATTTGAGCACTATCTTCATTTTGGCATCTGATCAAAGTGTACCTTGGTGATGATGTCTTTGAACTGCCCCTCCTTCCAGGCATCTGTCGGGTGGTTCATCATGGTGATGATGGCGTTGTCAAACTCCTCGTACTTGTCGTACAGGAAGACCAGCTCGGCCCACAGGTGAGCCTGCTCTGCCGCTCTCAGGACCTTTGGGATGTTAACTCTGGACCAGAAGAGCTCCAGATGCTCCCTCATCTTCTGTGGCTTGAACTTGGAGTAAAGGATGGCCAGCTCTGTGAACATTCCCATGTGGGCGCGTTCCAGGCCCAGGGCGGCCTCCAGCATGGTGATCAGCTCCTCAAAGTAGCCGCGATCCTGAGAGAGAGGACGAAGGATCGAGTGGGTTAAGTCACATCTCAAAATTACATTAAAACACAGTACACCCCTGTGTATTGTAATTTTATTTGAAACAACATGCCAGAAGCTGAAAAAATTGTATTTCTAGCTTACTTGGTAGTAGTTGATCAGCTCCTCAAGCTCGTCAGCGTGCACCACGATGTGGAGGCCGCACATCTGGGCCAGTCTGAACTCCTTGCCATCCACGCAGGCGAAGCACACCTCTTTCCAGGTGCGGGTGCTGTTGGCCTTGCGGGCGCCATCGACAGCGGCCTGGTACTCCCCGAGGTGCACCAGAGTTGAAGCCAGACGGCCGAAGTTGGAGACGTTGTTGTATAGCAGCTTAGCAGCCTCGTACATTTTCTCATCGTAGCAGCGGTCACCAACCTACATGAGAGATACAATAAAGGCTGTTGGATTTTTTTCCCTGACAGCTTACTCACAAAGTGTTCTATGACAACGTGCCTGACCTGTTGGATGTGTGCATTGTTGGGTCCGTTGATGAACTCCTCCAGTTCAGCCAGGCGGTTTGTCTTGGCCAAGGCAAAGATCAGCTCAGTCTCCACATAGGACTCACGAGCCTTCTTACGTGCCATCTGAAGGAATTTGACCAGGTCCTCCCAGTTACCTGAAACACATGGACAGTAATATTAAGCTGTTGGTATGTTCATTTTTGGAAGTTGTGGAACACTATCTCAACTTTATTTTATGCTGATGCACTTGCTGCAACTATCAGCAAATTCCCCTCGAGGACAAAACTCAAATAACAAACTCCATAACACAGTCGATGTATCCCATATTAATCACTTTCAATTGAAGTTGCACTGGCAAATGGCTTACAGCTTTCTCTGAAACCTTTCCTTCTGTTCATAGTGATTGATCAGCTCACAGTAAGTCAGGTGTTATTCCTTCCCTCATTGGCAGATGCACAGCAGCACAGCATTAGACACCTCAACAAAATTTTTTCTCTGCCATCTTTTCTTACTTGAGTGCAACATGTCTCCTTACCGCTCTTATCAGCAGCCTGTACCACCTCCATGTATGCAGAGGGATCATCAGCTTTGATGTAGGAGTCGATGGCCTCTTTTACCAAGTCCTTCTGTAACTGAGCCTTAGCCAGCTGGCTCCACACAGCCGGCTCATTGCAGCGTTCTGCAAACTCATAGGCCCGGTCCAGATTGCCAATATGTTCGATCAGCACCTACATGAAAATAAAATATGGATGGTCAACACGTCTTAAGTCAATAAGGTACCTGTCTAGCTGTTTAAGAGCTAATGACTGACCTGCACAGCAGAGGTGTTAACGTCAAACTTCTTGAAGATGGCAAAAGCCTCCTCGAAGAGCTCGTTGCTGATGGCAATGTTGGCAATATCTGGAGCGTCATAGTTGTCTAGCCTGCTGATGTACTCCATAACACGAGTACGGTCAGCTTTGATCGCCGTTAGGATCAGAAGGTTCTGCAGATTTCTGTGGGAAAGAGAAGACAAACAGCTGTCAGCACACTTTAGATTTGCAATTTGATTTTGAAATGTCTCATGGGACCAAGGCTAAACGTAACCAAAGTATTGGAGCTACACACCTGTGTTCACTGAAAACTGAGTTGTCCAACACAATCTTCTCCAGCAGCTCAATGAGCTCGTTGGGCAAGTCTGCTGTCATGAAGGCCTTGACAGTGACTGACACCTCCTCTGGGTCCTGGGTTTCTGACAGGGCTGTCTGCACCACCTGAGGACAAAGGAATAGAGGCTTAGAGAAGCACCATGCAGCTGTATCAATAAGAGATAAAAGTTATCTTTTATATACTTTACCTGGTCAATGAGTGGTCGTCTAAAGGGGTTGCTCTCCAGCAGCACACTGGCCCAAAGGTCAGGGTCCTTGCGGCGGACCAAGTAGCGAGACAAGCTCTTGAAGAGGGAGTTCTCATTGCAGACCTGATATGAATAAGAACAATGTAAGAATACTGTAATGCACCAAAAAGGATGAAGAATTGAAACAGCCATTTGGGTACACAGGTGAGAGGCACACAAGTACAAAAATTGCTCCTTACATTAATGAGTTCCTGGTCACACTGTCCTCTCTCATAGGCCACACAGGCCAGGTGCGGGTCTCTCTTCTCACAGTACTTTCCCACCACGCGGCTGTCATAGAACGGGTTTTCCCTCAGGAAGCGTTCAGGGTTGTTGTTGCTGTCAATGTAGATCTTGGCGAGAGCATTATGGGTGGCAGGCTCCTCACAGCCTTCATGGATGCGAGACTCCAGCCAGGGCAGCAGCAGCTTCAGTCTGTCAGAGACAAAGAAGGTCAGGACTCCATCTGTTAATACAACTTCTCAGACAAGGATGAAGCCCAAGTTAAATGCTATTTGCAGCACTAGATCGACAATGTTCTTCATATGGGGATCTCAAATGTATTCGGTTGTAATGTTTAGAAACACGTGGGTGGAATCGTGCAGCACCTGTTTCTCTTTTCCACTTCAGCGACCAGTTCATCAGTGGAGAACTGTCCCCTGACAACTAGGATCAGGCTCTTGATGACATCTTCGGAGCAGTCCACGTCTAAGAGACCACCGACCACAACAGGCAGACGGCTGGGATTAACCTAAAACACAAATTTAGCAATAAATCTCATTATGTTATTTCTGTAATTCGTATAATTGTCACGATGAATATGAAAGTCTCACCATAAAGCCTTACCTTCTGAACATAGATCTCAATGTACTTCTGCAGGTTGTTGCGGTAAAGGTAGAGGACCAGGTCATGGACAAAGTCAAAACGGTCACAGACGATGATCAGTGGCAGCTGGTCGGTGAGTTTGGCTTCCTGTCCATCAAACACAGAGGAGGGAAATATGCGACGGTGAGTGTAAGATTACACAACCTACCACACCTGAACACCAACTTACCACACCAAACATCAACCAACCCTAATCCAACAGGTCTGAAAATGAAATTTAAGACATCATTTTCTGGCTCCAGAGCCAACTCTTCTTGATTCAAAACTGACACATTTGATAAAATATGAAAAGGGGGAAAAATAAAAGGTTTGTCACTACAACAAATGGAAGTTAGTGTGTTTCACAGAAGAGACACAGAACAAGAGCCCTAAATATTCTAAAGGAGCTTTCTTATCAACAAGCAGAGAGCTGCCATTTGTCAGGTCAACACTAGACAACGCTGACCACGAGAGTCCTCTGTACCACAATGTACTGGTGTGCTGACACACTGCTGCCATACACACTGACATAGGATTAACAAACTGGGATTGTGATATCATGAAAGATCATGCTGCACTGACTGAAAGCTCCTACTAGGGGACTACACACTATACACACACCTTCAGTGTCCTCAAATATGGAGTACAGGACCTCCAACTTATTCACCATTAACTTCAGTTACACACAAAACATTCAATGAATGACTAGGACTACATAATATTCAAAGAGCCCTGGTTGCACCCCAGTGGGTGTATGGATTGTGGCATATAAGCACATACGACTCCATACAAATCCCAGTTTGAATCCCAAAGGGAAGGGATGAAAGCAAAAAAAGAAGGGAGAAGTCCTGTGCTGAGGGGAAGGATCGTTTTACCTGATACATGTCCTGCCATTCCAAAGACAAAAGAGGAAAAGCACAAAAGATAATTGACTGCCATCAGGATGGTTGAACATTTTAAACCAATACAAGCAGATTGCTGGAGATCTGCTAGCAACACTGTAGTAATAATTTTCTAATCTTTAGAAATGGGTCAAAATCTTCTAATAGCATGTGGTATTTCGAAGACTAAATAAGCGCTTTATAAGAGATGTGTAATGAATGAAAACTGACTGGAAATGGGAATTCCAAAATTAAAAAAAAAAACCTTCTGGTTCAGACGAGATCTAACAGTGGAGAAAAAAAAAAACTCATACCAAAACAACACTGTAGATCAGAAACAGAAAGATATTGTGTATATGTGAGAGAGAGAGTGACTAAAGGAAGAGAGAGGACCCTGTGAAAGAGGAAAAGAGCTGATGGATGTCAGTGTTTCACCACTCCAAATGCCCCTGCAGCTTTACCTTGAGGAAGTTCTTGACGCGCTCGGGGTCATAGCAGTTGCTCTCTCTGCAGATCCTCTCCACCTCTTTGATCTGGCCCGTCTTGCAAGCAGCCTGGATGTATTTGAAGTGAACCTCGGGGTCCTGACTGAAGTTCACGATAGAGCCCAGGAAGTAGAACAGACCTGAGAGACACAGTCACTTATGATTAGCTTCAAAAGACATGCATGTCTCCAGCTCCTCCCGTCTAATTACAGCATTATAGATCCAGTAAACATCCTGAAAAGATATTACTGATGTAAAATTTAGCTTCATGACTGCAGTTTTCCTCTTCCCCATTTAGCTTACTGGAACCACGGAGCATAAAATGTAAGTAAGCTAAATGGGCCAGGCCATTCTTTAC
The DNA here is from genome assembly GCA_963678695.2 of Diplodus puntazzo. Classification (NCBI taxonomy): domain Eukaryota; kingdom Metazoa; phylum Chordata; class Actinopteri; order Spariformes; family Sparidae; genus Diplodus; species Diplodus puntazzo. The sequence goes on along the minus strand of OZ023167.1, from coordinate 14,264,911 downwards.
AGTCAGTATTGATTGTCCTGCCTCTGCTCTGGCCTACATGTCTAATTGATAGTTAGGGGACATCAATCTAAGTACACGGGCAGGAGGAAATGGTTGCACAAATAAAACCGATGGACAAAAGAAATGCCACTCTAACATCTAGCCTGGAAAACGGATATTTAAGTGAACTAGCCAAGTGTACAAAACATAGCCTCAAATTTCAAAGATTGTATTAGCTACTTTTCAATACTTCATGTCTCTGGTTGAAGTGGGTCTTATAGGCAAACGTGTCATCAGTGACTATGAATTTAAAAAAAGAACAACATTTGTATTGTTTGGATTATTGATTAGTGTGTCATTCAAAAAGATTTGAATGTCAAATTAAGCTGTATATCACGATCAAGCTTGGGATCTCACCTTCAAAGCTCTTGAAAGACTCGAAGAGCTCAGTGAGAGCCTGCGTGGTGAGCTGTTCATGGTACTTGGAAGCCACTTGGACACAGATCTGCAGGTTCTGGCGGATATTGGCCGACAGCATGGCCCTGAGGCACTCCAGAGAGTCCTCCACTGACAGCGAGCCAAAGAAGTTCACCAGCCACTGGAGGTGGAAGAGGGAATGTTGGTATAAGCCATAGGTTGTACAATATCTACCAAGGAGTTCATCGAAAATGTAAAAAGAAAAATGGTTTCGGTTTTACTTTAATTCCTTTCAGCCTACCTCTGGGTTGAGCAGGTGTGTGTGCACCACAGCACGCTTGATGTCATACAGGTCTGTATAGTGCTCAAGTGCCCGTTGCAGGAGTCCAGCCTTCTCACAAAGCTGGGCGATGTGGGCACGGTCGTAGTTGGTGAACATCTGGTTGCCCAGGATAGCATCAGCAACCTGCCACCATGACATGTGGCAAAGAAAACGGTTAGAAAAAGCAAAGCCCAGCTCTATTTATCAGATTCCTTTTAGTAGGTGTAGATGTGTCCACCTGTGGAGCGTGCATAAGGTTCATCTCCAGGAGGCGAGTCTGCAGTGGTCCTTCTGAAGGTCTGTTGTTTTTCAGAGCGTCCAGGAGGAACGAGGTGCACTGCTGGATCAGGTTGTACTCCATGAATACGTCCACGATCTGAACAGATATGGAGACATACAGGTAAGAACTCAAAAGAGGAATGGAGCCCATGCTTTTATAAGTTGCTAAAACCCTGACATCAATGTGTCAAATATCAACATTTCTTTGAAAGCCACGTTCCACTGCTGTACTTGTTAGTATACAACACCTCCCTCAAAGAAAAGCATAGCACTCTTGCCACAGTCTCCTAAAGTTCAGCACCACTGGCCACTTGGAATGCAAATTAAAAGTTGTCTGACTACAACCCCTTTTTCTCCTCTAAAAGGTTGAAGAAGGCCTCTGATGCAATGCGTTTTATTCTTTAAACTCTTGTTCCCTACCAGTGCAGCACTTGAGGCAACACAGAAAGCTGTGTCAGCAGTTGACATTTCCAGTGCAGAATGACTGCAGTGGCAGGAAGCTAAGGAAGAGGTGCATTTCCTTTATACAACAGGATCGCTGACGTTTACAGATGTTGACATGAGTGTGACTCAGTGAAACAGTTTGTCCAGTTTAAAGTCCGGAGTTGATTTGTTAACTGCTGACTTTGGATACAAGAAGGTCCAAATGAATAATTTCATTTAGGAAAGTGTAGTTAGGTCCCGAACTTCAAAGACAGTACAAGCCAATCGTACCTGCACTGTAGGGCAGCAGGCAACAGTTGATTTTTGAACTTGTTCTAGACTTCAGTCAGAGTACGAGCTACATCTTTTCAAAGCTCTTTAGCAGAGACCTGTTCCACACCAATATAAATTAGCAGAATTTGAAATGATATCAATTCGAAAAGTCCATGTATCCCTCAATGGAAATGACTCCTTCCTTTCTCTGACCTGTGTGATGTCTGCCAGTGGCTCTTCATCCTGGACCAGCATCTGAGCAAACTGCAGGCCTTGTTCAGGGTTGATCCGCATCACATTCCTGAGCAGAAAGATCCAGTCTGGAGTGTAGCCCACCTGGAACAACAAACAAAATCAACATTAAGGATATTCTTAAAATTCAGTTAACAAAGTCCAATAAGAAAAGCTCTAATGTTCATTGTACACATCTTCATTTAACCATGTGACTTTTTTGGTGTTACACTTGAAACTAAATCCTTGATTAAAGCATTAGAGAAGGTGTTCAGTTTAGGTAAGTGAAATGCATTTAATATGGGTGTTACTTCTCCTTTAATGGCCTTACAAATCATCATTGGCAATCATTTAAACTTTAAGTGCTAATACCTCAGCAAGACAGACATACCTTCTTGGCGTACAGGACAATCTTGGGGAACTGACCAGTCTCTGCAAAGCACTGGATGACTTTGTTGGGGACGTTGGCCCTCAGGTAGACACTGAGAGCCAAGGTGGGATCCACTGCCTTCACCAGGTCACCCAGTTCCTCTGAACATTCCAACTGAACCACAGGACAAATAACATTAGCCCTGTAAGCAATTCATTTTTCATTTGAAAAAAACAAACAAAAAACTTATGACCTGCCACCTTATTTTTTCTTTAGATTTTTCCCCCCAATATTCAGTCTTTGTTGTGTTTTTTATAATACTGTATGTTGCACCAATGACAGCAGAGAGCATAGTGAACAAATTTAGTAAATATGTGAATGACAAAAATAAATGTTAAAATTAACTGAGATATGTTGAATAGGAAATGAGTGAATGTCCATATTCTGTTAAACAAGTTACAGTTTCTAAGAAAAACTTCACAAATTCCTTACATAACACGTGTTCTCACATGATCCAAGATAATAGACGAGTTATACAAACAAATGGGCAGTTCAGGAAGAACCTCTTCCTGTGAGTGGGGGCTGAGATGGACATCTACAATACCTTGTCTTCCTTGAGCCACTTCTCCAGAAGCTGCTTTCGTCCCTGCTGGAGAACAGGCCTACAAAGCTCCAGGGACTCAAACTTGTTGAGCTGGCCCTGATCCAACAGAATGCCAAAGTACTGCAGCAAGGGGGAGGTCTGGCCTGGCTGAGTTGGAACGCCCTGGAAACGACGGATGGTGTCTGGGGTTCGCAGGATACCCTGAGGGGGAAAAGGTCAACTTAAGGTGAGAGGAGGGCTGAACGACTGATAAAAAGGTAAAACAAGTGGTTAACATAACACAATAGCAGTACCTTGGGTGCATTGGCAGCGACCTTGGCAGCCTCGGAGTAGTTACCGGCAGCAAACAGGTTGTTGAACTTCCGTGCAAAGAGCTCTTCTGCGCCAGCAAGGTTGTTGCGGACAGCTAAGCGCAGAGCCAGGTCTGGATTCTGGAGCACGTTAGTGATGTAGGGGATGATGTTTTCTTCTTCCACACAGACTGACAGAACCTGTGTGACAGGAAAAATTATGATAAAATCTGGCAGCATGACTTAAAAGCTTTTTGTTTGTATGAGTCCAATTCAAATACCCACACTTCCTCATTGTATTGTATTGTATTGTATTTGCTTGATGTCAGTTCAGTATAATTTATTTTGCCTTTTGGTGAAGGGCCCTGAAGTGACAATCGTGCGCTTCTTTCATATATGAAGCATCAAGTGAAGTTAGATGCTCAGTTAAATAAATGTTTAGCAAGGCTCTGAATTTAAGCTATACTGCAAAATCAACCAGGCCAACAGAGTTCAGTCTCAAGTGGATTTAATGGATGGTATTTTTTACTTTAACTCATCTTAAATATATCTGGCATAAACCAACACATTCCTTATTCATGTCCTGTGCCAGAAATAAGCAGTGAGCAAGCGCAGCTGAATAGCATTAAACTCCTTTAAACGCTGTCTGGCCTTGGGATGTGGCTGCTGAATGCAAATATATTATTAGTGGGTCAGTGTAACGCATGGCTTTTGTGAGCAGTCTGGCAACAGAGAGTGAAAGGAGGAGTAGTTGAATGAAAAGAGCAGGATGAAGGAAAGGGGAGGGGGGCAAAGGAGAAAGACAGCCACTGTTGGCCCCTCTACAAACAAGCCCAGCAGGTCAGTGCCCCAGCTTTTAACACGGGTGACTAGACCTCATTCTTCCTGCCACAAGAGCAGAATCGCTTAACGTGGGTAGACTAATTGGAGGTAGTTGAAATAAGAAAATGGACACAAAAGAAGGAGTAAAAATAGTTCCATTAGTGGAGGTTCTGTGTTCTTCTCAGTATGATGGTGTGGTCAGCGATGAGGAAACAGCAACCGAAAGAGATGAAGAGGCTAATATCGAAGACAGGAATGATTACTACCGGAGTCCTCTGGACAAATATAATATAGCAATATCGTTCAGTCAACTTAAAGTGTAACAAGCCACATAAATACAATGATCAGAGTCTGATGGAAAAAAGACACAAACTTGCCAGAACAACTACAGAGCACCAAGCATCAGATGACACGCGAGCTGTCGTATCAAGTAATTCACTGGCTCAGACACAAACACACACACAGAATAGCAAAACTGGAGGGCAGACATCATAGGTCTCTGCCTTGCTAATGACGTGAAAGACAAGGTGCAGTTTCTGATTGGATGAGAGTACCAGCACTAAGAGGATTGAGGGCACCAGGCTGTGCTTCCCACTTCAGATCATGTGCTAAAGGGTGGTGGGCCCTGCTCTGTTGCTTTCTCTCACTCCTTTCCCTCTTCTCTCCCTTTCTGTTGTGTATGCAGCAGTTCTGCACGGCAGCTATCATCACTGCATGTCAATGTCAAGCCAGGTCCGGCACATACTGCCTGGTCTGAGTCACAGTGTCAGATCTGATGCTAAGAATCAAACCCCAAAGCAAGCACTGCTAAACTCCCGATAAGAAACTTTTTCCCTTTTCTTGCACTTTGCCCGAGTTCCCCTGTCATTGCATGGTTTACTTTGCATCTCTGTTCATGTGAAAAAATACAGATCTTTGAACAATACTGAAGAGATCAAAACATCAAAGTAGCAGAGAAATATCAGAGACTAATTTGTATAAAGTGATCAGGATGCATATGTTAATTTTTTTGTTTTTGTTTTTCAGGATTGTGTCTAGATCTTACTTTAACTCAGACTGGGGTTGTGGCGGTATTGATTTTTTCGCACCACGATCACAGGACAGCACACCACTGTGGTTAACCACCATTTAGTTCAGTAATATCTTTTTTCTAACCAACTCCACATACTGGATGGCTTTCTTCAAAGGCGATATTTTTTCACTGTGTTAGCATTAACTTTCACCAGTGTACTGTTATACCACAACACAAATATTCAACTACAACCCCAATTCTGAAAAAGAAAAAAGGGACACTGTGTAAAACGAAAATAAAAAATGCAGTCATTTGCAAAACATGAAATATATTTACTGTTTTCAATTTAATACATGTCGGAAAGAATTAGCAAACTATCACATTCTGTTTTATTTTAGCGTCTCAACTTCACTTAAGTCCGTATCAGGTTGCCAATATTGTTGGTAACCAACCCACACAACTGGAGGCACTGGAGCTAGACAGTGGCCTATTATCTCTCACATCGCTGCCTCTAAGTATGTGTCTCTGTGCATGCGATGTGTGTACACACACATACGCACTTCGCTGCCCCGCCATACCGCGAAATCCGTCACTGCCTCAGATCAGCTTTCCTCACATCACTCAATTATTCATGTGGTGTGTGGCCTGGCTGGAACATTATTCATCAGCTGGCTGGATCCAGTTCTCCTCTCTGGTTCAGCTTTACAAAAGCAGTGAGACACAACCCCCTCCCCTCTCTCTATGTGAAACACTACACCTTGGATTATTTATGATGCCTCCCGGTAAAGTCTGAGCTTGCCTGATGACGACAGACAAACAAGGAGTTGTTGTTATTACTCCATTCAACAACTGATGTTGATGTTGTGCTTGTTTATGTTCAATGACCTGTGTCAGATTTGTTGTGTGACATGACCTGATGACTTAAGGTATAAGTAATAACGACATGGTTCTGATGTGGCTGTGAGAAACAGGTTAGGAAGAACATTTAGTTTCATCAGCAAAATTATACTTTGACATTAAAAAGACCGAGCAGCCATGTTAAACACGCATTTAATTTCCCTGAGCACATAAGACGAATGCTGGTTGACATTCTTACCTGTCCCTTCCTGTTGACCCCAATGATGCCTGAGGTGGCCTCATGCGGAGCAGTAACAAAGATGGTCTCCCCACTGATGCGGTTCATGTAGATGCAGGTGCCTGTCTCCAAGTCATACAAGTGAATGTAGCCATATTTGGTAATGAGGAAAACCACATCTTGCTTGGAGCTTATCTGTCAAACAAAGATGACAAATTGTGTCTGTAAACTGGATTATGGTTAAAGAAAAATGTTTAACCACGTTCTCATTATATTATCGCCACATTTATTTAGTCAATTAGTCTTTGTCTAAGGAGGAACTGTCAATTTTCTTCAAAAATACATTATAACATAATTATACTATCTGTGCCTTGTTTAAATTTAATAACTCGAATTACATGTCAGTATGGACAAGAGGATTTAAGATTTTTTTTATCACAGATCAATTGTGAATTTCCATCATTGGGTGAATATCCTCATGGATGACTTGAAAAATCTGTTTGCCAATTTACAGTCATTGACTGATTTTCTGATTCATTTTTAATTTCCACAAAGGGGAGTGTGCATCTTTCTCGTCATTCCAAATTCGGAGATTAGCAGCCCAAGATTTATTCATGCTTTATTTATGCAGGAAGACCTTTTAATATATGATCACCTTATTTAAAAAAAGGATTTTCACTAACAAAAAGATTTATGTCCTATGCATGTGTAAGGTAGAGTTTCTAGCAACTTTTGATGATTATGGTAATAATATTGTGAACTGCAATTATTCTGGCCAGGATAATCATGAGATTAAGTTTTTATATCGTCCTATGACAACATCTGAGTTCAAATTTGTTTAGCATAGACTTTTTGAAGAAGTGACAGCTCTAGTCTGAGCCAGGTCCACACCTGCATGGCCACAGGGAAGTCATTCTGGGCTTCTGGAGGGAAGAACACATCCACTGCTTTCTTTGGAAATGGCTGGTTGCCAGTTGGTGGGGTCCCCACTTCAATGATGTGCAACTGCATTGAAAGTGAGAAAACACACATGAGAATCAGGGAGGATTTGTAACATCAATGCATGTGACATTAAAATCTGTTTCCACTGATAAGCCATTAACATCACTCACCTTTCCTCCAGCCTGGCCTCTGACCGCGAAGCAGAACAAAGTTGACTCCTCTGTATTTCCCTCCATCTTGAACTGGGCAAAGCTGGCAGCGTGCCCTTCGATGGGCTGAGAGACCTTTCTGTCAACAGAGTAGAGCTGCATGGCTCCTACCACCCGATTTTGCTAGAAAAAAAAATAGACAAAACAAATAAGTATAAGTAAATATGTATACAACAAACTGACCAATACTCAAGGTAAGCTACTGTGCATCTATAGTCATTTATGCATTTAACAAGTTATCTATGGTATATTTTCTATGATGAAGATGTGTTTCAAACATTACAGTTGAATTTCATATGTTTCATATCAATCTATGAAGACATGAGCAGAAGATTACCTGGGCTGAGATGCCGATGAGCAGGAGCCATTTCTGCTTGGCGTCAGTGCGGTAGTTGATGATCTGGCAACCTGCCAGGCTGGAGTGGCGGTCAAAGACTTTCACAGGCTGTGAGTCACCCTCCATGCTCCAGTGGTAGACAGCATTGTCAGTCACGAGTGCAACTGTGTTAAGAGAGATCCACTTCCAGAAGGTAACATCGTCCGTCATGGTGTGTGCCTTCATCTTGCTCTTCATTTCGATGTTGAAGATCTGAAGGGTTTTGGCGGCTAAAGAGGGGAGAAAAGGGGCAGGAGCCGGGCCCCAGAAGAATGTTTTAGTTTCGGACAACAGTGTGTCAACACATAGGAAAAGAAACACACCAAATTTCAATAGAGGAGGGAGATTAAAATGTGAAATATTGGTAGTCATGACACAGAGGTCATCAAGCAACGACGTCATGACTGATAGAAAGGGGATGCCATACATGCTGTAGTCGGAAATTGTGTTACATGTGAGGTGTAGCGAGACAACTGGTGTAGAAATAATGACGCAAGTGAAATCAATTAAATTTAGGCCTCCAGAGAGGCTACACAAGTTGTCACTCTGTCAATTCAGCGCACTTCAAGCAAGTACATTTTTCTGTTCTGAACTCTGCAGTTATATTATGATTTGGCAAGTTAATACAAATACATAACTACAGAGTTGCCCAATACCAGATAAAAGTAGAGTTATGTAAGTTAAGTAAATTAATGAGCTATTAGTTAGAGGACGGTTACTTTCAATCATCAATAACTAATATGTGCACCTTAAAGTTTTTGTGAGAGAGTGAAAAACGTAATACACGCATACCTTCCTTATTGTAAATTAAGAATATGCAATAGTAAACACTGTATCTAACTAAACTGACCACAGCTCGGGTAAGATGTTTGATAAATGTACTCAGCATATGTAATGTATTATTATGTCCGACTACTTGGTCAGCCCCATTAAATGAAAAAAGTCTTCATTGACAGAAACAAAGCAGACAGAGGGTGGAAGCAGGAAACAAACAACTCACAAAGAAGGCAAACACATCTGCATCTGAGTTCAATATACAACACTTGAACACGACAGTTAAACAGATACGTGGAGGCACTATTACAGGGGAAGGGAAGATTTAAAGCAATTAGGAGACTTTTGGACAAGCGCTGAAGGAAATGTTTCCAATAATGATTATGGTTGATCGGCTAGAATTGAGTTAAAGATGTTTTGTGATGTCCTGATAAAAGATCAGAAACTAAATGTTCAAAAAAGGTGCACTCACCTGCATTTTTGTGTATTAGTTAGGGTTAATTTAGTGAGCTAAAGCTTTATTAAAAAAGCAGTGTGACTTCCTTGTTTGCTCATTATTTAATATTCATCAAAAAAGTGAGAAAAAGTAAAGACCAATACGTTAGCACAACAGTCAAGATCATTTTGCCATCACTAAGCCATGGGATCAGAGGACAATAAGCAGTGTGGTGAATGGACCACTTGCAGCAGCAGCCAAATTTCAACGAGCAAGCAAAGGAATTTTGAATTGAATCATGATTCGTGATCAGCTGTTTGAGGTGTGTGCGTGTTGTGTCGGTTTTTTTCAGACATGGTTACATGAAAAGATTAAGGCTCAATACTGTGTCACATGACAAGCATCATTATGGTAGACTGAGCAGGGAAGAAAGTGGGGGAAGAAAGAGGGAGGAAGCATCTACACTGAGCCTACGCTACAGAACTAATGACAGGTCTTTTCCTCGAAGTCATAACAAGTCCTCTGTAATAGCACAACTTGTATGCTATGGCTGACGAAGAATGTGTATTGCTGAAAATTTACTGTATTTGTAAAACTCATTGCTTTAAGGTTTTATGACAAAATAGTGCTTTAATTGCCTCTTCTTCACAACAGAATAATTTTATGACCTGTCATCATAACAATTTGACCCTGTTTACTACAAACTGAGGGATCACTGTATTCTAATTTGGAGCATTAATACAATAACTTTAGTAGAACATTGCAAACATTATCAGGGTGAACGTTACAAACAACAATAACAAATTTGCTTGTCCTAAAATAGTCAAGGAGCCTCCTGTGTTTGATGTCTATCATTTAACCAGTCAGCATAAGGAGCAGAGATAGGTCTATTGTAATACTCACTCCTTATGACGATAAGTCACATGTTTGTCAGCAATGAGCTACAACTCTATAAAAGTTCAGCACAAAGTTTTATAACTGCACATTGTACTATGTCCTCAGTAGGGAGGACAGTCAGCAAAGGAATGTTATTTAACTAATTTTAAAAAAGGAGATACATTTAAAGAGGAGAGCCACAGTAAGTCTGCAAAGTTCTTTTACCATCAACAGCCCTGTATCAACCCAACAGAAATTCTGATGTTCACTAGATATGTTCACTTAAAATAAATGCTTTAAAGCCTGGTAAGTGGTTTACATGATTATAATGGTAAAATGAGCTGAGATAGATAATTTGCTCATGTTAATGCCCTCACAACCATTGCAAATTATCAAAATGATATAGTTATTTTACAGCTGAACAGCAAGTGTTCATTAACTTTACTTTTTGCCCCCTAACAACAAGTCTCATAGGTCATTAACCCAGTTCACTTCCCCTCTGGGACTACCGTCACATCAGGAACATGAGAAATCAAATCAATGTAGCTATAAGATGCCATCAGACTTCCTAAAAAGGCTACAAGTCTAAGCTGTCTGATAGTAGGACATTAATCTTCAGACTTTGCTATAGGGAACTATGTCGCTGAATGAATGAACATTTATTGAACACAGTTGAGAAACAAGTGAGACAACATGTCTGGGCAATTACCACGTCACACAGGTGGACTATGACATGGATTTCAAATGAAAATCAAGAGGAAATGGTAATTAAAATGAAATAGTTTTTACCCACAGTATAACCATATGTAAAACAGCTTCTAAATCACTTAAACATGTAATAAAAATGATGGAATGCCAGCAAGCTATAAGGCTGTGAAAGCTAAATCCTGTTTATGAAGAAATGTTTTCAATGGCCCAGATGTAGAAGAAGGTCCCAATAATGATTCAGAAATCGGTTAAGAAATATGAAAAATATAATACGCTAGGCCACTGACTTAGCGAGGCAACTTCAAATGCTACACAATGGTGTATAACGTGATGTCAGCTGTAATGAATACAGTCAGTATGCTTCATTTGTATACTGAATAGGGCCATTTTGAATCGGATAAATTCATTGATACGGTCTTAAACAGGATTTTACTTCCACAGCAAAGTAGTTAAATTTCAACTCACCGTCTGCAAACACATAAGAAAGCAGTAAAGAAAAAAAAAAAGAACATAGAAAAGACAAAAACAAAAACAACAAAAAAGTCAAAGCAATCATGATGCTGGACAAAAATAATTAAAAATATGCTACTTTGACTAGTTACAGGACAAACGTTTGGAAAAAACATACATGTTGGCCAATAAAAATTACTTCACAGCAGAAAACTAAAGTAACTGGATGTGTATGGACAGAAATAGATGAAAATAATAATTTATAAATCTTAATAATTTAATGGATAATGTCTCTATGTTGAACAGACATGTCTGAACTTACTGCTGCAGGGGGCTAGTTAAAAAAACAACACAGAAGTAACATACTGTTGTTTTCTCTGGTAGTTCCTACACTGATTTCGAGAAATGTGGCCTCTGCCATACCAAAACTCTGCCTTACCTTTAAGTGCAATGACTTTGCTGGCTGGATTCATGATGGCGCTGTCAGCTGAGATGGGCCTGCGGATAGGTGTATTTGGGTCCGCCATGTCAATGATCACCACCTGAGTCTGATCGCCCACCTTCTCCCGGATGCAGATGAACTTATCCGACTCCATGGTTAGAGTGCTGAAGCCTATGTTAGCTGGATTGATCCCTAAGTTTTGGAGCTAAAAGAGAAGGGGAAACAAATGGAGGATAAGTTAGGTTGACCAGAAATAGCCTGCAAAAGGTCATTGTTAAATATCATTTCAAATATCAAAAAAAAAAAAAAAAATCAATCACATCAATGAGATTACATTTTTCCTGTCACAGTCTCACGGTGTACTAATGCAATATTTCCCAGGGGATGCCCAGGAAACAGTGAGGCAAAATAAAGGAGGGAGAAAAAAGTGATTATTTATCAGGCAGCAGGAAATGACTTTCAAGTGTTGCAGTGAGTGACACAAGGACCCCAGAGTTATATTTAAAAGTCAGTCAAATTACATCCAGTCCAAATTAGCAGTGCGCAGGATGTCCGTGTCGCACAGGTGACTGTTCTAGAGACTATTCTCTCTCTGAGCAATCAGAGATCTGCACCGTTAGATCTGCAATTTCAACATCAACGATGGCAATACCAAAAAAAGTACCAGGTACTATACAAACATCTTTTTTTAAATAGAAAGCCAAACGAAAGGATGAGCTGAGTCGTACCATGCAGTGGAAACACAGCATTAGACTCAGCTGCTTCGCACTAAAACAGCCAGCCGATGAGGTCACCAGGCCTGACACTGAGCAGCAGCTCTTTGGACACATGGAGCTGCGAGTGTTCACAACGGTTAGAGAGCTCGGCTGGGTGGAGGACTAATCCAACGCCAAATTCTCAAAGCATAGGCCAAACAGGAAACTACAACCATATTTCACAACACTGTAGTCTCGCTGCAGTCTGACTTGCAGTTCATTGCCTTTCGTAAAGATCTGGTCTGTCAAGGCCTCGAGGACTACGGTTGCCACATGAAGACAATTTTGTCATACCACCACAACTGTCACCTGTGATAAAGGATCATAATATTATGTTAAATCACATGAAATACCAATTTGAATCCTAAAGCTCATATACCATCAACCAATAATGGTACACCACAGTTCAGCAGTGGTGCTTTAGTTTCCCTGATTTACAGGTCCAAGCAGAGAAAACAGGACATAAAGAGATTTAACCTGTATAAAACAAAAGCCTGAGGTTATGGGTGAAATGCTTTGCAGCACATAACACCAGCAAGCTCTGCAGCCCAGCTTACTGCCAAGGCTGGAAACAGGGCATCCTGCCTGCCTAACACAAACCCTGACACAGCACTACCTAGCGAAGGCAGTGCCAAACAGATCTGGGCTGGAGCATAAAGATTCCGGTACAGTACAAAGCATGTATCATGGTTACAATTCTAAATGAAATCAACAGAAACCACAGAATACTCTTGTGTGTCTTCCTGCTAAGAAACTGCAAATTGCAATGCACTGGTGAAGTAAACCTGAAGGAAATGAAACTACCAAAAACATTTTGTATGGGCCATGTTTTGCTGTAGCAACTTCCTCTTCTTGCACAACCTGTCAGTAATACAATTCAGTTGTACAAATGTCAAATAAGTACCTGAAACTGGAGCATTATTTCCTGATTAGACTTGAGACAACAGCTGCACAGATGCATCCCAATTTTATTTTTTGTTAATTATTTGCACCATTGTTATGACCTAATTTCAACTTGCCATAGAGCTGACTAGACTAAATTCTTTCAACGCATTGAGGCATCACTTCACCTAGAACAGACAAAAGACACACATATATACAAATACACTTAATTACTTACACATAATTTTCCTGTCATTAGCTGCTAGTAAAGTGTCTTCTGCTTGTTGTGTTCCCTAACAAGACTGCAAAAAGATCTCTTAACTTTAGTCCATTTATTGAAATTATTACAGTAGCATCACAGCAATATGTGCCTAGCTACAAAGGCAGAAAACCTGACAAAACTTCTCTTTAGAAGGCAATTCTAAATTGTATTTGAATGTTTATCAATGGTCATGAAGAACTGATAGCTATAATAAAATTACATAAAGACTACTTGCATAAAGGCAAATACAATTTGATGAACAGGAAAATGTTAATTTACATTCTAATGAGATAAGTTCTGTATTCTAATGGCAATAATTAATAACTGCTATCATTTACCAGTCAAAAGGTTAGCAGGTTCCTAATTTGCTGGCCCCATAATTTCATTTTTAAATATCAAGAGCAGTTTTGAGATCACTAATTGGATCTTTGCCAAAGAGCCGACTAGGCTTGCCAACCACAATTTACCAATTTTTGGCAGTAAGTGTTCTTTTCGAGGCTTGCTAAAGATAAAATGTGGCTCCACTGTCAACAACTATCTGTAGGAGTCCTAATCAGCAAACACAAACCATAGTTCCAGGAATTGCCCAACGAAATGGCAACACCTTTTATCAATGACAGGACACACCCTCCCCCAGCCTTGCCCCACCCACATTCTTTCACTGGTGTGTAACCTGGTCCCCTCTCAATGACATGGTGATTAATGACACAACAGAACAATGTTACTATCAGCTATGAGAAAATTACTGAAAACTGGTCTGTAGCAAGCTTTCACCAGTGTTTCATGTATTTTTTTTTGCTTTTTTTTACCATGGAGGGTGACATCATAGAGTAACGTCATCGCTGCTTCCATGACAATTATCGCCACCATTGTCCAGGAGGGAAGCCTTGTTTACTGAGGCAACATTTAATCCAACACCATACAAAAGGACAGATCCCTTGGGGAGAATAGCCTGTACCTTACATACTGAATAAATCTGCTTTCAGTTATAACTAGCAACTGTTTGCTTGATAAGAACTGCCATCTCCCTTGAAAAGGACTCACTCAACATAGACTCAAAGCAGGGCTAATCTTTTGTAGCAATATCAGAAGATCCTGATCCTGTAGTGGCTCAGATCTAAGACTGTGTGTAGTGAACTTCCTTAAAATTGTCTCCCTGGTCTCTGCAAACCAGACCTAGGTATGTCTACATAAGAGGGCCATCCTCTTTTACTACACAATAGTTTTTGAGACAGATTTACGTTCTCTCTCTCTCTCCCTCTCTCTCCCTCTCTCTCCCTCTCTCTCTCTCCCTCGCATTTGCCATCTATTCTGGGATCAGCAGGAAGCCCTTTCATTCACAATGAAAGGCATTCGTATAACAGGAAAGAGCGACATGGCCTAATATGGTACCTCTGCCCCTTGAAATAAAGAAAAACAAACAGACAGATGTTGCACTGCAGGATAATGGACCACACCACAGTCTGGTCTGTCTGACTGGTTTGCTATGGAAACCTTGTAGTAAAACACGGCTGTGGGCTGATGTGACATCAATGAGCAGGAATTTGGGTGAAAGCAGGTCAAACCAGTGGAGCTACAACCAACTGTGGAAAATCGTTTAGTCATTTAGCTTAGCCTGTCCTGGCCTCGGAGCTGTTGCAATTAGCTTAGCTGTTAGCACAAGCTTTGATGAGAGCCCAAAACCTCTGGATCAATCAACAGCCTAATTAACACCAGGGTAGCGAGCGGAGAGCAAAACAGAGACAGGACAGCAATATAAGGGAGGAGTGAGAAGGAGAGTGTCGTACACAAGCATGACAATAAACAAAAGGATGCGGTACAAAGCTTGTTGATAGAGAGAAAAAACACAGTCAAAAAGAGGAATAAAATAATCAATTTACATGATAAAACCTGAAGGCTAATGTTGTGACACCAGACCAGTGGGCTTTTGCGATGTAAGCAATGAAATGCCAGCGAGAGGCATAGTGACTCGCTATTACAATGTGCATTAACATCATTAGTCTCATTACAAACTGTGAACTTCACCTCTTTGGCTCACTCCGTTCTTTCAGAACTACAGATTCAATGATATGACATTATAGTAGGGCATGACCAAAGTTAGTGTCCCAGAGAGGCAATATTTTTGCACTAGAGGCAGCAAAATTTCCATGCAAATACAAAAAAGAATGTGACCCTCACTGAAATGTCCACAGGTAATGTCAACCAGTAAAGAAGACAATCAGCTAATTGCTAAGGAAGTCTGTCAAGACAGTGTCAGGAAATAAGCACCATTTAACGCCAACTCATTGGATGTGTTATTAAAGATTTATTTCAGTTGCACCAATCAAACCAATCAATCAAATTAAATTGAAATTCAAAAAGTCCATGAGATAAAAACAAAACAAAAACAGCTGCTGTTAATTGTCATTGTAAAAATACCCTTCATCTTCTACAAAGGTACAGTTGCCTTCTCTAGATGTCATTTAAGAGCTAAATAATAAGGGCTGCACATATGACGTTGATATATACACAGTGTGATGGTACAAATATGTCTATAGTTTCATATTACGCTCTTCTGTTTATTTAGTTGTGTAGCAAATCACAGCCTTTACTGGACTATTTTTCACTCGTCATTTTGACGATGCTTTACGTTCTTCTGCAAGGCATGGATGAAGGCAGGAAATTTGTATCTGGATATAGGCTTATTACAAAGCCCTAACTGAAATAAACCTTCAACGTGAGGATGCAGCTGCAGCTCGAATCAGAGGCCAGGGTGATCTTATCAGCTCCACTCACAGTGTGAACAAGTGCACTGTAGAGAACAACTTATACACATCAGCTTAAGTCTGAGCAAATCCCATCCTTTATCAGGGAATGAAAACTAATGGGAAAGAGGGTAATGAACATCCCTACATAGATTTCACTCACATATAATTCAAATAGAGTTTTCGGATCATCTTAGCTTATGATGGTCAAAACTGTATAATCTTGATTACATTACCACTGTTTTTTTTGTTTATGTGCACCATAATACATTCAGAATTAGACCTTTAAAAAATGCTTCATTGTTAGTACGTGTCCTTATTTATAATGTTCCTGCAACAAAGTACTGCAGCTTGAATGTGAAAACATTAACTATGGCATAACATTATTTGAAAATGTTTGTTTTATTCTGTCATTATTGTTCTACACCATATGGACCCACTGCAACAGCTGCAATATATCAGGCATAGATATGATATGGGTCCCAAAAATCAATAACATTTTCTATGCAACTCAATAAAATAACAGCCCTAGTGAGGATGTTGTCTTGCTGAGTCAAAGGCGCAATCCTAGTTAAAAACCATGAAATTGAGCGTATGGCTGCTCCTGAATCTCTCAGAGACAGACTCAGCCAGCAGATTTGAATTATTCCTAATGACCAAAAGGGAGTCCCATCTGTTGATTTAACCTGTTTGCTCTTCCTTCAAAAAGGAAAGCAGCATCTTGCTCAGCAGAAACAAGCCGTTGTGTGTCAGTGTGTGTATCCCACACATGTAAAGTTCAAGGCAGGGCAGGGAAGGATGTGCTATGCAATGTGCTGAGGCTTGCAGCACTTCAATGCAGTGCTCCACAACAGGAAACCAGGGACCCATTGTCTACCAGCACTGAAACAACAGGCCTGCCCAGTTCTGCCTCCTCCACTACCATGTGATACTGGTGGGGGACATGTGACCATAGATAAGAGGGGATGGAGGGGGTTGAAGGAATGAATGCATGTGTTTCTGGACCCCATCCATCTCCATCTTCACTCCAGGCCAGTTCTGCTGAGGTGGTTCTGGGACTGCAGTTTCCTTTTTTCCGCCAGATGCACGCTTTATCTTACATTTAAAAAGCGCTGCAGAATGTCAAGTGTTCAGCAAGTCTCTATCCTCGACTGCCTGTCACGAGATATCAGCTGGTCAGTCACTAGCACAGTTCAAAGTGCAACATGCAAACCTTGTAAGGTGATATTTAAAGCTCTTCCGACCAGGAAGAGAGTGGCTACAGGTATGCGGCAAGAACAAACAAATTTTACTATCCAGCACCACGGAAATTAAATCTGAATTATATGCAGTTAGTGTAGGCACTTCAAGATTTCAAGTCACATCTTTTATGAATATTTAGGGAACTGAATCCTTTCTCAGACCATAGACATCTAATTTACAACTATATGTACATCTGTCAACCAGTTACATTTTTTCCCTTTATTCTAGGCAAATTTGTTAAACATGATGGCTTTCATTAAATAATCAAAACAATGGTGCTGCCCAATCATACAATACTACATGATATTTGAGGAAATGTATTTTGTAAATGGTCTTGGACTTATTCTATACCCTGTGGTTATAATAACATCTTCACAAAGTGAACTGTTAGTATCAGAGGATACTGTGTCCAGGAGATACTAGCTCCTAATGGATGTTTACGATGGACAGAGAGGGTCATAACTGCAGTCTGTAAAATCTTTTCATAACTGTTAGAAATGAAAGCTTTAATGTGCAAATAAGAAAGAAATAAGAAGAAAGGTGATAGTTATGTACACTATTGCTAGGTGTTTGCAGGAGACACTCCAAAATGTGAACTACATATTAAAAATTTAACAAAAAGGTTGTTGGCAGGTGTTTTGTAATACTTTTCAGCCAGAAGAGCTAACTCGTGATATGTTTAGTAAACTTAACAAATTACTGTGTATACTTAGAAAACATCCATGAAGAGAAACTAAATAACAGTAACATGTCATTACAGCCTTGTATGTGAAATACTTTGCTGAATTAACACACTGTTTGATAAGCCTGAGCTTTTGCTTTTCCCCTCACAAATCATCAACAGTGCGTATTTTGGCACCGGAAAGGAAAGCTGGCTTGTCAAACCCTGCTGGCTAAATACTGTTTGCAAGGGAAGCCTTTGTCAACACAGAATGGGAACCATGTTGTCATTATATGAATCCAAGAGCCATTTTTAATGATTACAGACGGCCAACTCCCAGACAGGGATAGGTATCGAGGACCAGATATAAATTGAGACGAGTTTCTGATTGGTCAGAACCGTAGCATAGATAAGTACCTGGGCAGTAGGTGCTGCTACTAGTGTTTGATTCATCATACATTCATTCTTTAAACGTTACATATTTTCAGTTCCCTAGGAGAAGTGTACAGACAGGACTGCATGACAAACTGATTGCATATATCATGTTGTACTAGAAAAGATGGCCTTAAGTTACAGGTAGAATATTTTACTTGACACTTCTGTAATTAAAATTCTTTAACTAGAGTCTACACTACACTATATAAATGGATGATATATAAAATTGCCAGCTATGCAAGTTGACCGGATGACAGAAGACACACAACTGCAAAGTTTGAGGGGGAGGGAGGAAGACAGAGAGGCCAACTCAAATTGTTACTTTTATGCTGCTATAGTCAGTCTACATCTGGTTCTTTGTGTTAACTCCCAACACTGGGCCCAGAAATATTAATATCATGTAGAAAATGTAAGAATCATGCATAAAAGCTTTATTTTGAAGAAAATTAGGATACAACAAATTACTAATTGGCATTATTTCAATTTCAGCATACAGTATTGACCATGTACTGTATTAAGTTGCAATGTGACAATAGATTGTGAAGTATAATATCTTGATATGAAATTCTGTCACAATATTACTACAGTTCAACTAAACTCTCAGCTTCAAACTAAGTCTTCCAATTCTCAAGACAACTACTTATAGACTATAACTTTTGTATAATTTAGAAGTTCTGAGTTTTTTTTAACTAGTGTTGGCACACATTAATGTTACCTCTAATTACCCCCAAAACAGACTGAGGCTTACAAAATCTGTAAAATACAAGTCCATTGACATGAATTCATCATAGCAATCTCAGCGTATCTTAAAATAATGCTGATGAAGGTTCTCTGAGAGAATCTTAAAGTTGGTTTTGGCTGAAGCTTGAGTTTATAAAATACATAACACCTTTTATGTACAGTGGAAATGTAATGTGGCCATGTTGATATCTTGTTTGATATGACTATAGTCAAGTACATCAGTACAATTAGTAAAAAACACTGCAGTGTCTAATGCAGCTTTTCTGATTTATGATGTAACAGTGAGTGAAAAATCCTGACAGCACCAAAGAAGGACCATGGGCTGATGTCAGGTTGGCTTCTCCAGGATCCTGTGACTCTACTGTACCCACAAGCTTGGAGAACTTTCCTCCTGCGAGGAGCCACACCAGCATCTAAAGCAGGTTATCACTTGACTGACAGTCTAAAAGATGAATGGACAGAATCCTCAGGTTCTGGAGGTCCCTTGTGAGTTGATTAGTCACATAAAATGACCTTGTGCTGTTCCAATGACACAAATCAGGGAAAGCACACTTCAGTCACAGTCTGACTGTTCATATCACGGAGAACTCTGCGTATAGTAAGTAAATCAAATAAACTGCAACAAGTTATTGTATTATTATGAAGAAGACATACAAAAAAGTAAAACATATAAACAAGTATAAATGACAAGAAGTAACTGTACTGGATTCTTGAATGAAATATGATTACATTTGAAATCTACTAGTGTTATTTCACTAAAGATGTAGAGATAAATTATTAGTTCAATTTAATTGCAAAGTTCCCACAGTATTTCAACAGTTCTGTCTTGCTCTCTTTTCACTCCCACTCCCTTAATCAAAAGGACTTAACAAAGGACTCAAAAATCTACCCATAATACTTTCAATGTAGCTGTATGAACAAAAGACCTTTGCATAGCTTTGTCTCTCACAATCTTTGTGATATGCCTACATATTAACTCATCAACAGCTATAATCACATAAAAGTAAGGCAATTACAAAGAGTGCTGAGCTGCACAGTGACCCTGGTGACGTTTTTGAGGAATTCTTACACATATCTTGTTTTAGCATCATGAACAGCAAAGACAAACTACAAAAAAGTGGCTAAATCTGAGGACAGCATCCACCTGCTTTAGACAAAACATTACTCAAGCTTGCTATTCTCATGTGTCAGTTTAAAAGTTTTGTAGTACCTAGAAGACATAGTTAGTAAGACCAGGAGGCCTGGGTCCATTCACTCTGTTGAACTGATACTAAAACTCACATTTAACTCCAATAGTACTGACCCTGACCTCTGACCTCTCTTTAGGGATCAGTGTTGAAGCACTGTTATCATTACTGAGTGCTGAGCAGAAAGCCTCTTAAAATTAGGAAATACCAGGGAAACCACAGGATCAGACTGGAACACTACTAAAGTGTACAGGTCCAAAGTCATCAGTCTCATAAAGCTGCAAGGCCCAAAGCTTTCTGTGTTCAAACCAGGCTGGAAAACAAATACAAAGACTTAATAAACCAATGGTTTCTTGAACCTGAGAGGTAGACGGATCACATTTCTCGTTTAAAGCCTGGCTGAAACACCAAAAGTCACTATCATTTATTCATTACATCTTGACAGTCAGCACCCCGGACTGAACCCATATGCTTGGGAGCTATGACTCTTTCTACTTCCTCAACCTGACCAACTGGCAGTTTAATTGGGGTTATATTAAAGGTGTGGCCTTTAAACCAAGAAGCAAACACAGTCCAGATAATAGACTGGGCTGCACAATCAAGGAAAACACTTGTTTGTCTAGTAGTCCAAAAATGTGTAGTATCAGCTGTATTACCGCCAGATCAAAGTTGGAGCATTCCTTACAGATAACAGGAGGAGAATGAAACAGAAGTCATTCTTAGCGAATGTTTGCCTTTTAGCCAACTTTGACAAAGTCATTCAACATGAGAAGCTGGACAGCTATCAAGCCAGCACACCACATGACCATTTCTACAACCACTTAACGCGATATCGTCCTGAGGTCGGGCACTCACTTTCAAAGTTAATTACAGGACGATGCATATTTTATAACATGTCAATATGTTTAACTGTAAAAGTTAAACTATTTCCACTTTGTATTTGGCTGTCACATTATTTTTGGGCCGACAAGTGCAAAGGATGCAATTCAACCATGTCAGTACACATAAATTGCTGAGATGATGAATGAAGAATTAGATTCAGGGTTATTTTACCAATCATCCTTATCGCAGGATTGACAGTGACCATCTGTACTGGAGCAGTGAGTAACGTCTCTACGAGGAAACGAATACTTTTTCTGAGAATGTGTTCATGGTCGATACAACCCAAGAAATGATAAGGTTAACACAACGTGTCTTCTGACGACTTAATAGCAATACGTATGTACCTTATGTCTCTGTGTTGAAGACTTTTGTAATTTATAACATGAACAAGGGTGGCTAGTCAAGTGTTAGCAAGGAGGCTAAATGCTAACTAAGATAAACGTCATCCACCCTGTCGGGCTAGTTAGCATAGCTCGCAAAAAGCTAACTTAGCTTGTTAGCAATCCTTAACTTGTGTTTGAAAAGTCTCTGGAGCAAATAAGAATCTCGTGGCGGTTGCGACTAATGGAGAAACTTTACCTAACAATTTAACCATTCATTCATCCACATACCTGCAGGTGCTCCTGAAAGCGAATAGGCAGGATCTGAGCCATGGCGGTTCCTCTCTCACTCTCCTCCGGTTTCTACTAATGCTAACAAACTAAGGCTTCTTCTCTCAGATCCTAGCCGGACAGCCAGGGAGCCTCTATTCTAAAGTCTAAATCAATTAATTCTAAGCCTTGTGTTAAACGCACTGTCGGTGTGATGGTACTTTTTTATTCGTCCCTAAACTGTTTACTTGCGGGCTTCCCCTGGCTAACGACTGACTGCCACTACACCGACTCCCTGGACCTGCAATGGCGGTGGAGGTTGGTCAGCAGAGAAAACATCCCGGAAATGGAAGTGCACTCAATAAGGCGGATGGATACGCAGTCACACTTTCTAAAAAGTGCGTTATGGCGTATATAATTACAATGTAACTCGTAAATTTACAGTGTTTAATATTCACTTTGAAATTAGAAATAGCGTCAGAAGACTCCAACATAGAAATATACGGGGAGAAATGTGAAATGGGAGAACTACTTCTTTCTATTCGCCCTTTGATTTTTGCCACATCATTCGTCTTTGTGAATTAACGTCAGTCCTACGTGTTGTACACTTGTTCCTCTCAGCCAATCAGAACACACTGAGCTCAAGCCAGAAATTCAACTTTTTCCTGAACTCAGAAACCCTCTTCTCAACAGAATTATGTTTCATATGCTTTCAGTCAGTATGCTTCACGTTCACTGTTGATCATGTGATCATAAATCACCGTGATTTATTTGCCTTTTGTAAGACATTTCTGGTACATATCCACAATTTATTTTAAAGGAATTAACTTTCATTTACGCTGATGACCCACATTGCTGTCAAGATGTCAATGAACCTTTTATACATACATAAACAGGTGCATGCAGTTTGTTTGTGGCAGTGTCCCAATATATATATGCTGTCATTACAGCTTCATACTAACATTGTTCTTTTGCACCAACTATAACTCTAACTAAAGCTTGCAAGCATACCAGTATTATGATGTAAACCTGAAATATAACTTAAAATAAAATAACTAAGTCTCTGTTTAAGGCTTTTTCTCAAGACAATTTGAGAATTAAAATCATAGGCTATAAATAGTGACATCTTCATGAAATTTTGTCAGGAGAATGTCTGTGTTTTGGTCAGAATCATGCAAGGTCTTTCGGGTGGAGTGTGCACAAAGTGATCATTTCCCTTTTTTACATCCACAATTTCTGGTGGCAGCCGTTACCTTATTGCTCAATGTAAAACTGAATTCTGGGAAAGTCGTCCCTCAAATGAGCTGACTCTTGAGCGGAGTTGTCATTCTGCTGAGTTAGCAATGATGGCTTCTGAAGGAAAGAGTGGTCACAGGAAAATTGGCATATAGTATTTGTCACACATCATAATGACTGGGAAATTAAGTAACATCCCCACACTTTTTCCTGCAAGAACATCATAAAAGTATATAATATAACGTGATACAGTGTAATCTAATGTAATATAATACATTATTTAGTGATACCATAAAGCTAAAAAACCAGATGATCAAAGTCGATACAGCAGAACCAGAGATATCGCCTTTTTTATTCCATGCATTATTCTTTCTTTTCAAAACCTGGCACCTACATTACCCACAATGCAATTTAGCCACTGTGTGACATCACTGGATTTAATTTAAGAGATTACATGCAGCGTCCTCTAAAAGGTTTAGTACTACTTTTTCAAGGATGCATTAGTAGCCCCCAAGACATGCAAACACACTTTAATGTGTAAAATAGGTGAAGTTACCCTTTAGATCCATACGGTCTAGATATTGAGATGGGAGTCAAATGAAACAACCAGATTAGTGCCAAAAATCTACTCTAAGCAGGGCTGACATTTCAGTTAAGTTCTTAAGACTAAGTGAAATGAACAAATGCAGTCATTGCAGTTTCATTCACAGCCCCAAAAATCAAATTATTTTTTAAAAAAAACCAACACATCAATGAAATGTTATTAAGCTGGGCCAGAAATTACTTTGAACTTCTTTGAGATGGGCAGCTGTCTCTCAGGAGTTGAGCTAGTGTCTTGTTATCAGAAGGTCGCTGGTTCAATTCCCCTGGTCTGCATGTTGAAGTGTCTTTTGGCAAGATAGTGAACCCCAAACTGCTCCTGATGTGCACATTGCATGGCAGCCACTGCCATCAGTGTACGAATGTATGTATGAATTACTGTAAGTTGCTTTGGATAAGAGCGTCTGCTATATGCCCTGAATGTAGATGTTGTTACTTTTCTGTGGTTTCATAATATTGAAATGTCCCAAGAGCCACAGAGGAGTCATACCAGACAACATCTGGATTGGGATCCATCCAGGATGATCCTCTGGCCAAAGCAAAAAAAAAAAGCATACAAAAACAACCCCAACTGAAACATTTCACAATTAAATTTTGAGGGGAAGTGTTCATGCGTCTAAAACTTGCATCACTGCCTCCATAGAAAAAAAAATTCTAGCGAATATCTGGTTTAAAACTCACAACTTGCCCCCAATGTTTTTAATTTCCAAGCCAAATCCATACAAATATAGAAGTGCAACATCTAAAAGAACTCACCACTGTAAAACAAACATCTGTTCTTACCACCAAATGTAAGTATAAACCTTCTAAATTCAATACCTAGATTTTGATTTCTGAACATTTTTGGGCAAGGAATCCTGAATGAAAAACAAATCATTATTTGACAGTCAACAGCATTAGTGAATGATTTTTAGCATTGAGCATTCTCTACTCAGAAGACAGAGTATTGCATGGAGCAAGTCCAGCACACCTGGACCAAACCAACTCTGCAACTGGTTTCCTGATCTATAGTTTCAGAGGCAGAGGGTGCAGTGGAGGCTGTCCTGAATAGACCATTCACGCTGCTGTTGCCATGGGTTCCCAGGCCGAGGACACATAAGACTCAGACACAAACAGAGAAGCCATGTGTGTCACGATTAAAGAGTGGCCTTTGGACTATCTGCAAGGATGTCACACAGGCCTGCTGAGGCTGAATGTAGCCTCGGGCTCCATGTAAGACGAAGGGCATTGCCGGTAATTCTGCAGCATTTGCCCTTGTCTTTTCTTATAGATCCTCTAAAAAGACGCCCCCATCACTATTTGATGTATCACGTCTCCAGTAGGTCATCAACGAGTCGAGTGAGGTCCACAGAAGAGCAGACACGCTTGAACTTGAGATATGTGAAGCACATGAGCTCATGCTTACAAACAGGTAAATGTCTCTCTTTTTACAGATTTATGACCGTTAGTGCACTCCAGTGCTTTGGCAAGGATATAGGCACAGATGGGAGCTCTGTGTCTTCCTGTGGCTGGGAGGATCCCATCAGGGATGACTGAGCGGACTGACACTTGGATCCAGACCCAGGGTTGAAAAGTCCCATAGAAGGCCTATTGGCTCTCCTGTTCTCTCTCTCTCTCTCTCTCTCTCTCTCTCTCTCTCTCTCTCTCTCTCTCTCTCTCTCTCATTCTCATTGCTCCACTTAAGGAGGCAGAGGTTAGAGGAACGTCATCACACAAACATGCTGATTGCACACACACTGTCCGTTAATCCTCGCTCTCCTTGCCCGTCATTCAGCAGATTTAAGTTCATTCAGTTCCCTCTTTCATTGAACGTCTTCGTGCTAAGCTGAACTCTGACACACGCGCTTGCACAAATCACCCTGAGTCGCCGTATTTTCATTTCATTTCTACAAATTATATTGTGGCGTAACCTTTGAACAGCGGTGGAGGTGAAGTTACTAATTGACTGAGTGGGCCTTTGCACCTCGCAGGAAACAGGAGTAGTAGTTTGTTTTTGGTAACAAGTACCCATGCCGACCTATTGAAGTCAAATCATTTTGATGTACGATCTGAATGGTGAACTGCTCAAAGTTGGGACCTGCTTCTGTTTTTGCACTTTGGTTTAACATACGTTTGAATCAGTGGCCCTGACACTGTACAAAACCCACAGTGGGGATGTCAAACCTGTTTTCTCCAGAAACACTTTACTTTTGGAGCTTGTATTTGACTAGGTTTGTCACAAACACTTAATGTGATCAAGTAACAAAAGACACAATTTTCAATGCATCTTAAATTGAACTTAAATGTAATTTCAATGAAAATGGTAAACCAGTTGTCAGTGCAGACATGTTAGGATTTTGTTGCCATCTAGTGGACTGAGCCCTCAATTAGACATTGCTGATTTAATACAGTTTTTAATTAGTTTGAGTGTCTCACATTCAACTGGAAACTGACAGAATAAATCCTAAAGTGCGCTTTTAAGAATAATTGTGTCAAAAGTATAATCTCTCCCAATCTTGTTGTTCAAACAGACATGAACACGCTGTAGCTACCTAAGTTCATAGGAGATACAGAAGTAGGTGACAGGTAATTCCAGGTTTGTGTGTGAAGTTTATGGTTTTAGTTTGTTACAACTTGCTATTGTTCAGAAATCATTCATAAACAACTGCAAAAATCTGGAGCATATTTCCCAATTTGCCTGTCAAGAATGTTTTTTTGCCAGTCGAAACTGAATACCTGGAGTCCAGTGTTGTTGATATCTCACATTAAAATCCTGAAAGACATCGCTTTCCTGTAACTTTCATATCTCCTAACATTTATTCTAGAGAAAAATGACTGTTGAATGCTGACAGAGAGGCATCACAATCAATTAAGCTAAACAAAAACAAAAGAAATGGAAGACTAAAATGATAAAATGACAAAAACATGGACCCAGTTAATAAGCTCCTATCTCTAATACTGTATCTGTTGGTGTGTTGCATAGCTTCCTGGAACCCTTCATGCGAAATAGATATGACCGGTGGAAATGTTTTGATTTGTCATCAGCCTCCTTCATCCTCCTCTTCTCTGCATTTCCAGCCTATCAGTTCTTATGCTCGTCATCAGCACAACTCCTCTTGCTGCCCCACCAGCTGAACTATAAACCACGACTCTGTTGCTTTATTGGGAATGTTGGTCTGTTTGTGTAACTTGTCACCGAGCTTTGGCCTTGGCACCGACAGTCAGCCTTTGACGTGATTTTCATGGGAACAAGCACAAGTTCTCCTCGAGAATAAAGATGAAAGTCACTCATTGGGACAGAACAATGGGGAACGGTCTTGCGGTGTTGGGTACTATCAGTTCACTGACAATGCAAAGCAGATATACTGTAGGTATGTGTGCTCAAAATTTCACACAGAGGTTAAACATTAAGTCTGGCTTCCCTCAAAGGGAGGAGTCTCCGTGTGGTCGGCATAGATGTTTGGGCATACAGTACTCCCACATTCACATCAGCCGTCCATGAGGTAGACTGCTGGCCTGATGGGAAAGAGACACAGCATGAGATCGAGTACAGGTAATACACTCATTTCAAACCTTTTGAAGCGTCTTAATCTTTGTTTTCCAACTATCTTACATGAGCCGATATCACTCATTGTCCTTTTGGTCTGTATATTCGATTGTATTTCTACGTTTTCAGATAATATTTCCAACTCCTGCTGTATTTTTCACTCCTTTGCCATTTTTGTTATCCTACTGTGCTGCATTCAGGATCAAATTTGGATTTGGATGGATTTCAGATAGAACACTTGACTTGTCGAACACATTAGCTACATCTGTGTGGATAGTGCGTCCAAGATTAAAAAGAAGAAATCCAATTGTGATCATCATTCTTAACTCTCCCAGGCCAATTGTCACTATTTAACAGACCTGGCTAAGCTTCAGCATGCTGGTCTGTGAGTGTAAATAGAGGACAACTATGCCCTAGAACACTGAAAAGAAGGTTTACGGTGGGGAAAAGCAAACATTGACCCATTAGCTGTACCGAAGTGCCTGTGGTATGAGCTATTCAGGAGAGGGGCTACTTGGCCATGTAGATGTGATGTCAGAGATGGACTTTATATGGGAGCAGAGCATTACTAAATGTGTTACATTAGTGTAACACTTTGTTTCTTTTTTCAAACTGTGTCCAAGAAACAAGGACTCAGTGTCACTGACATGATGAGCCAAACAGATAAACAGTGCAGAGGACAGGGACAGTTTAGTTGATTTCATTGCTCCAAGTGGCCACTATGGGGAGATGCAAATTACTCATGAGCAAATTTACATTGAGTTTAGTTTTACTGCACCTTTAGGTGAGGTTGGCCAAACATACACACGTTCTTTTATAGCAAAAGCCCTGTTAACGTCCTCGTAGAATAACTAAAACAAAAATAACAAGGACAGACAGGCGTATTACAGGGATATGAATTTGAGGTCATTATGATATGGACTCAAGCCAACTCAAGATGACTCAAATTACTTCACCCTGCTCATTTGATATTCTTTCAGTTTAGTTTTGTTTCAGCCTGGCTGTCATTATTTCACTGTTTGAAAGTGACAGAGAGGTAATCTTTTTTGAGAGGGAATTAAGGAATAAATATGTTAAAATAAAATTGACAAATACATTTAATACAGTTTAAATCGATTTACCTTAACAAATGTCTCGACCTGACACAACCCGTGACTTGACTTTCCCATGAAAAAATGACTTGGGACCTGCTTGAGACTTGTACCAATTGACTCCAGTCGCATGCCTGGTAAATAAATATCGCACCGAGGGACAGAGGTGTTTTGATTCTTTGCAGATATTTCGATTTTCTTGAGAAAACTGTGCTCACAGCAAAGGCAGTTTTTTTGCTGGATCATTTCTGGTTCAAGGCTGGGTCATCAGCCAACCACTGAAGCAGGCTAAGCACAGGCAAGGAGGAGGAAGGATGAGTCATGGCAATTCACCAACAAGGTCTTTGTAGTTTAATAAGTGCCAGTAGTTATCACTTCTCTCAGACAGGGAAGGCCGACCACCTATCTTGTGGATTGCAGTGGTGAGTGGTGTCATCATCACGAGTAAAACACTAGAGAGTAAAAATATCAGTAAACAGTAAAACATTTTGTCAAGCAGTCGGCGAGTGGGAGCAGCAGCATTTGATGTCCTAATAATCTAGATCAGAGAGGAAATGGGCTTCCATCACACACGCTTTTTAATTAAAGGGTCACTCCACCCAATTCTACACATTAAAGTGTGTTTACAAGTCTTGGGGAGCACTAGTGTATATATGAATAAAGTAGTATAAAGCCTTTGTGGCCCCAGAGAAAGCGGCACGTCATCTCATAAATTGCAGGGATGCCACTCAAGTTGCAATGTGGATAGTGTAGTTGGCAGGTTTTGAAAAGCAATCCATAGGTCTAGTGTTGTACTGCAGTAACGCTGTTGGCCTCATTATGGACTGTTTAAAACAAATGATTTTTGCTTTTCTAAATCCGGGTGCCTACATTACCCACAGGTCATCTTAGCCACTTAATGGCACTGGAGACAATATGTCAGATTAAATGTGACTTCCTTTGGAGCTACAGAAGGCTCCTTCATTGGATGGCCAGATGGCAAAATGTTTGTATTGTGTGACCTTTACAATATTAAACAATCAGTGTGAATTACTGTATGTGCATTACTCTAATTTATATCTTTGCATCTGTAGAGTAGCATTGATTTTGTTTGATTTCATTTTTAAATACTATAATCATATACTATTAATACATTCATTTTGCAGTGCATTAAAGGAGAGATGTCATTTCTGACTACAGCTGCCAATTTCTCTATGGCTAATTATACAGGGTCAGCACACAGTATCGAACCATATCATCTGTCTAAGCATGAATTTTACACTCAGACGCAGACAAGACAACCTTTTTTATTTAAGTGTTGAACACGACAGGGCCCAAAAACAGATACCAACTTGGATAATGAATAAGAATGGGTAAAAATGAATGAATAAGTTGTTAAATCAAAGATTCAATCATGCCCTTTATGTAATTTTTTAAACCAATGAGGTGTCATGGACTTATTGTCAAACAATTCTTACATTGTTGGTGCCCTTCACTGAAACTTGTTCAGAGGATGATGGCCGATCTTTTCCACATGTTTTCTATTTGAAGATTTTTGTGTATTTTCCCCTAATAAAATATCACTACCTCAGTTCTTATGATCCAATAATCCACTTACACAGCAAGTGTTGATTTATATAAAAATGCTGATCAACTGACTGATAGTGCAAGTGCCAGATCCTCCTGCCAACTTTTGACTCTTTATCTGTCACATATTTACTCGACATCTGCAACTTCAATGTTTTATAATTCCCTCCCCTTTTAGAGAGGACAAAGACTAAATATAATCACATAATGCCCAAAGTCAAGCCCTGTTTTATGGTGCCTCAGCTGATAGTTAAAGTCAGCACATGTCATCCAAGTGTCTTACTGGTTAGTAGACAGACGCACGGAGACGTTCACAGAGCTGTGAGTTCAAATTAATATACTTAAAATGAATGATTGTGTCAAAAATGTATGGAAATGTGTGGATATTGAATTTCAGGGCCTGAACTTGATGCTGTTAAATTGATATGATTTGTGTTTTTCAAGGTTTGGTGGAAATCACAGGGTTGACAGAGTAAGTCTGCTCTTCATCTAATTGTTTGCACCAATATTCATTTATTTCTTATGAATCCATTTATACATTTTATCATTTCGCTCTAAGTTCAAATTTAGATGTGAGCACTGTACTGCTACTGCATATAAGAATAATGTTAAGATGATTGGGCACAGCATAGATCTGAGTTGGACATTCTGACTGAGAGACAGAATTGTACCATTTATAGCTGCCCAGAATCATATCACATTAGTGTATAGAATGTACAGCATGGATTTAAAACTGTAATTGACTCAGCTGAGAATGTTGACTTTTGGAACGTAGCAATCTTAAAGACTTTGGGCCCGAGATAAGGCCAAATGTGCACATAAATGCTGTTAATGTGTTGATAATAAGGGGGAAGGTGAGGGTAATCTGCACTAAAAATGTAAACGTAATTTTGATCGATGCAATTGATAGATAGTTTTCAATGAATATACTGAAAAACAAGTATGACATTTTAAATACATAGATATTTATCTGCTTAAGCAAAGTTTAGAGGGTCATAACAAAGGGAAATGTTGCTTCTGTTAAGCCCCACATCTCTCATTTCTGCCTTTTCAGGAAATTTAAATTCAATCCGAAAGAGGGCATAGACAACCCAGTGATGGTCATGACAGACGACGCAGGTATCTTGCATACAACTTATCTTCAGTGAATCAGACGATAGGGAAACTCTGTTCAGGGAAAGTATGACTTTTGTGTCTCTTCCGGCTCAGACTCTGTGTCAACACCCAGGCCGCGTCTGTGTGTTCTTAAACGAGAGGAGGGAGAGTCCTACGGCTTCCACCTGCGGGTGGAGAAAGGACACGAGGGTCACATCATCAGAAATGTGGTTTCAGGAGGGGTGGCGAGCCGCAGTGGCCTTCAAGATGGAGACAGGCTTCTGGAGGTCAACTACTGCTACGTTGATGATGTTCCTCACCCTGAGGTAAGATGCGCTCACCACATTATTAAACTCACAGAAACCTCTACAAAGGTGTAAGAATGCTGAGTGGTGACTGTGATTCCATTTTTATGAATCAGGTGGCGAGGAAGATAAAGCTAAGTGGACACCAGCTATATTTGTTAGTGCTGAATGGGGAGGAGTATGAGCGGGCTCTGTCCAGAGGTCAAGACCTCCGCGATCTCACCAGAGCGCAGAAGGGCGAGGGCTGCAAACCGCCCAGATTCTGCCACATCACCAGGGATCCTGTCTCAGGTCTGGGCATCAACTTCACACCCGTGGAAGGTAACACTTCTCCTGGTAATCACAGGTTCAAGGTCCCAGATTAGATGTCCATCAGAAGTCTGTGCAGTGTCATGCAGTCGCTCCTCCTGTTTCTGCTCTGTAGGAGAGAAAGGTCGCTTCTCTGTGAACCTGGTTGCAGGAGGGGCAGCTGAAAAGGCGGGGGTGTGTAAGGGAGATCGCCTGGTGTGGATGGATGGAGCAATGGTGTCTGATCTGACACACTCTGCACTCAGCAGGATGGTATGTGTCAGCTCCTTTTCCTAATCAGCATTAAAAAAGGTAAAGCCACTCTTTTGCTGTACTGGGTTACTGGTATTCACTCCAAAACTGGTTATTAAAAGAACAGTTCACTCAAAAATGAAAACTCAGGCACCATCTATTCACGTTGATGATGACAGAAATTCAGGTAAAGTGTTTTAGTCCACAAGACATTTCTGGAGACATTTCTGTGGCAACGCAAAACAGCGTTGCCACATTATCCAAAACAACTCAAGAAGATGGAGACTTGTTTTAAAAACAGAAAAACCCCATATAAAATGGATCCGTACAGCTCGTCTGGCAAAATCCAAGTCTCCAGAAGCCCCAAGATCCCAAATTGATTTGAAAAGACATTACTTACACACCTTTTAAAAACTGAAATCTTCACCGTAGCTGCTAAGCTAAAACAGTAAGCTTGCACCCCATCTGAATTGGGGGAACAAGCTTGACAATGTGTTAAGGGCGTGCATAATGTCTTTCACATCAATTTTGGATGACCACAGCTTCTTAGGACTTGGATTACGCTGGCCCAGCTTCATTTTATGTTTTTTTTTTTTTTAGTTTTTTTTTTTAAAACAAGTCCCCATCTACTTCAGTTGTTTAAAAGATTGCTCCAACACTGTTTTACTGTGAAGCTCCTGAGTGGTTTTGTGGATTATGCAACTTATTATGCAACGCCTAGCTTAACATTGGAAAGGGGGCGAGTTGATGACAACAGAATTCTCATTTTTGAGTGAACTCTTCCTTTACTCGTGAATAAGACCCCAAGATACTTAAACTCCTCCACTTGAGGCAGGAACTCTCCTCCCACCTGGAGGGAGCAAGCCACCTTTTTCCGGTCGAGAACCATGGCCTCGGATTTGGAGGTGCTGATTCTCATCCCAGCCGCTTCACACTCGGCTGCAAACCGCCCCAGGACATGCTGGAGGTCCCGGCTCGAAGGAGCCAACAAGACCACATCATCCGCGAAAAGCAGAGATGAGATCCAGTGGCTCCCGAACCAGATCCCCTCCGGCCCGAGGCTGCGCCTAGAAATTCTGTCCATAAAAATAATGAACAGAACCGGTGACAAAGGGCAGCCCTGCCGGAGTCCAACATGCACCGGGAACAGGTCTGACTTACTGCCGGCGATGCGAACCAAGCTCCTGCTCCGGTCGTACAGGGACCGTACAGCCCTTAACAGAGGGCCTCCGACCCCGTACTCCCGGAGCACCCCCCACAGAATGCCACGAGGGACACGGTCGAATGCCTTCTCCAAGTCCACAAAACACATGTGGACTGGTTGGGCAAACTCCCATGAACCCTCGAGCACCCTGCGGAGGGTGAATAGCTGGTCCAGTGTTCCACGGCCAGGACGAAAACCGCATTGTTCCTCCTGAATCCGAGGTTCGACTATCGGCCGAATTCTCCTCTCCAGTACCCTGGAATAGACTTTCCCAGGGAGGCTGAGGAGTGTGATCCCCCGATAGTTGGAGCACACCCTCCGGTCCCCCTTTTTGAATAGGGGGACCACCACCCCGGTCTGCCAGTCCAGAGGCACTGTCCCCGACTGCCACGCGATGCTGCAGAGACGTGTCAACCAAGACAGCCCCACAACATCCAGAGACTTGAGGTACTCAGGGCGAATCTCATCCACCCCCGGTGCTTTGCCACTGAGGAGCTTCCCAACTACCTCAGTGACTTCGGCTTGGGTGATGAATGAATCCACCTCTGAGACCCCAGTCTCTGCTTCCTCTATGGAAGGCGTGACAGCGGGATTGAGGAGATCCTCGAAGTATTCCTTCCACCGTCCGACAATGTCCCCAGTCAAGGTCAACAGCTCCCCACCTCCACTGTAAACAGTGTTGGTGGAGGACTGCTTCCCCCTCCAGCGTGAGATTGACAGGCGGATCGGTGCAGCGGCCGCAGTAATGCGGTCGTTGTATCGGTCTGTCGTGGTGAAGAGAGAGCTGAGCCGAAAGGCGAAGCTCTCGATTTACCAGTCAATCTACGTTCCGACCCTCACCTATGGTCATGAACTTTGGGTCATGACCGAAAGAATAAGATCCCGGATACAAGCGGCCGAAATGAGTTTCCTCCGCAGGGTGGCAGGGCGCTCCCTTAGAGATAGGGTGAAGAGCTCTGTCACCCGGGAGGAGCTCAGAGTAGAGCCGCTGCTCCTCCACATCGAGAGGAGCCAGCTGAGGTGGCTCGGGCATCTGTTTCGGATGCCCCCGGGACGCCTCCCTCGGGAGGTGTTCCTGGCATGTCCCGCCGGGAGGAGACCCCGAGGAAGACCCAGGACACGCTGGTGTGACTATGTCGCCCAGCTGGCCTGGGAACGCCTTGGGATCCTCCCGGAAGAGCTGGAGGCAGTGTCCGGGGAGAGGGAACTCTGGGTGTCCCTGCTCAGGCAGCTACCCCCGCGACCCGGCCCCGGATAAGCGGTCGAAAATGGATGGATGGATGGACTCTTCCTTTAAACTTAGATGGCCTGCAAATGTTGTTTCTAAGAGTAGATGTAACTAAGAAATGTCAAAAGTTATATAAAACAATAATTTAAAGGTGCTATATGTAGAAATTGGCATCCTGTCTAATTCACGCCC
Organism: Diplodus puntazzo; assembly: GCA_963678695.2. Classification (NCBI taxonomy): domain Eukaryota; kingdom Metazoa; phylum Chordata; class Actinopteri; order Spariformes; family Sparidae; genus Diplodus; species Diplodus puntazzo. The sequence goes on along the minus strand of OZ023167.1, from coordinate 14,230,637 downwards.
ACAACCAACGGGGGCAGCATTAGTGCTGCAAAATGTAGCCAGCGTAGTAGTAGTTAACACTGTTAGCCGTGCAGCTGGTGGCCCTTGAAGCATGGGGGGGATTGCTATTGCTAACACATTACCTTCTGACAGGGATTTGCAATGGCTAGCTGGTAAGCACGCTAACTATGTCATGATGTCAAACCTTTTTATTTCTTCACATCCTGTTGATAATTTTAGTTTATTGTTTTGTTTTCGATTAAAATTCTAACATATAGCACCTTTTAAAAGAAAATGAACACAAAAACTCATCGATTACAATTATAAGGTTTAATGTATAATGTCCAACCTTGTCTGGCAGTAACAAATAATGTTTTGCTTTAGATGAAAAAATGTGGCAATCACATCACCATCCTAGTAACCGACAGCGAGAGCGAGCAGAACTACATCCGACAGCGAATCCCAATCCTGCCCACCATCGCTGTTCCACGTAACCTGCCTCACAGAGCCCGGAAACTCCACCTGGTCAGAGGGTCTGAGGGCTACGGCTTCCTTCTTCGGCTGGAGAAGGCGCCCTCAGGACGCAGCTGTGAGAGAACACAGGGAACACGAAAAATCCAACACATGCTTTCTCGACTTTTAGTCTTTGATTTAAATATCTCTCTGTGTTTGAATACTAGTTCATGTCCTGCGGGAGATACACAGTGGCAGTCCAGCAGAGAAGGCAGGTATGAAGGATGGAGACCTGCTGCTCGAGGTCAATGGAGAGTCAGTGGAGTCACTGAAGCATGAGGAGATTGTGGACAGAGTGAGACTAAGTGGACATGAGGTCTCCCTTACCACCATCACTCTGCAGGGGCTGGAGTATTACACTAAGGTGGGAATCACTTCACCAGATACTATTTTTTAATCAAATGTTGAGGCTGACGCTCGCTGTAAAGCCAACCATGATTGAAAAGATAAGACATTTTCCAAAAATAATTCATGTCTGGAAAAGGGTAATTGTTTATGTTTTTCTCTTGAATTTGTTTCTCCAGTTGGGTCTATCACCTCTTCTCTTCTGTGAGGACGATGCTGATGAGAGACTAAAGGAGAGCAGCACGCCAGTCGCTGCAGCAGAGCCATCACCACAAGAGGAGATGGATGCCTCCTGTAAACCCAGACACTGTTCTCTCCGAAAAGGCCCTTTGGGGTTTGGCTTTAACCTGGACTGTGTCCCACACATTCCTGGGACCTTCATCAGCCAGGTATCAAAGGCAAAAAGAACAAGAGCAAGAGCGCAGGTCAGGATATTATTTTTTTCTGTCAAATGCGACTCTAAACTTTGCTTTTTTTCTTGTAGGTGGCTTTTGGAGGTGCAGGGCAGAGTGCAGGATTACTCGTGGGTGACGTGGTGATGGAAGTCAACGGACAAAATGTGGAGGAGAAATATCTGGAAGATGTGATTATGCTTGTGAAGGAAGGAGGACATTTTCTTTCCTTACTAGTCATGGATAAGACTGACTACAACAAGCTGAAGAAGACTGACACACCTACCAGAGATGACACTGACAGTGAGGTAAAATAACCAAAGAAAACATTTTTATATCATCTTCTACATCATCTATTTACCAATATCTTGACCACCTGTCCTTGTTTGCATCCCAGCAGGAGGATGAGGATTTTGAGATATCATGTTTGTGAGTGACAAAGACAGCATATGCCGACTGAGGAGACTTCGAACTGACTGAAGAAGAAGAGAAGAAAAACATTTCATCGGCCAAGACTGACTTAATCTGATCCCAGAGGAATCCATAACAGATACAACAAGCTTAGTGAAACTGTAACACTGTGACTTGTACAAACCACAAATAAATGTTGTAAGATGTTTTTGTGTATTATATGAAATTGTCTTTTTGGTCAGTATTATAGTTTTAGAATGTAGAACATTTAATGTAATTGCCACACAATGTCAATCAAATAGAATACAGATACAGGCTGTGTGGACAACGAAACTGGTGATGGCCCTTTTAATGTTATATGAAAAGTGTTAATTGTATTGTTTTGGGTTGGAATGGAGTGTGTTATGTATGTTTTATGTTCAACCCATTACATATAAAATGTTTGTCCTTGCAAAGAGTGTATGTTTATTGAAATGGAACTGACAGCAAATTTTGTAGTTGTGAAAAAAAACCATGTTGTTCTATGGTATAACATTATAAAGTGTGATCATACCCATGTGTGTGATGTTCACCAACCATTTGCCATATTGAACTTGTAAAATTGTAAGAGCTTAAACATGTTATACAAATAATAATACTTTAATAAAAGTTGTAGCAAAATTAATGTCTTTATGAATTATCTTTATCTCGTTTGAATTCTTTTTAGATGGTTCACTGCTCCCTCTCGTGGCCATATGGCAAAAATGTAGCTTGTGCATTAGCAGTTTTTTAGCCATCATAAATTAACTACTGAATTCGATATCTGAACTGTAAGGCTACATTTTTGGAGGAAAACGCATATATTAAATTCAAGAAACGTCCAGATGTCGCACGCCACATAAATATCTCATTATATAATGGTGGTAGTTACACAACAAGGTCTGAATATAGCTGGCAGCAGTTTGTGTTCAGGCACTTGTGTGGACAGCTGCAGTCGGTCCTGTCCTGGTCCTGAGGGTGACATTCAGGGGAAGCAGTTAGCATCGACAAAGGCATCAACATGGCACAGGCTGTGCAGAAACTGGTTGCTAAAGTACCTACACTGGTCGGCGGTAAGTTAATTTGTTGTGCTGTTTATCCCTTCATGTATCCAACAACTGGGAACTGAATTGTACTTACGTGTGCTGTAAAATCTTTATTGACAAGACAGAGCTAAGGCTAGGCCAACGCTGCCAATTGCTCCGAGACTGTGATCAATTGAATGAAGTGGATCTAACACTAGCTAATGCTATTTGGTATAGTAAACGCCGAATTATATTATTATATTATATTCATTTTGATTTTTGTCTTCTTGACTAATTTTACACCCTTTTGCCCAGTATTCTTGCTATGCACTCATTACACCCAGTAAGTAAACCATATAGCTATGTGGCTAGTGCTACAGATCGGCATGCAGGGGAGCCCTGCAGCTTAAGCTAGAGCTAAAGTTGCACAGGACTCATGTTTGCAAAATTTCTTCTCTTGTAGCCGCTGTCACCTACTCCAAACCCCGACTATCAACCTTCTGGCACTATGCCCGTGTCGAACTTGTCCCCCCTTCCCCTGCCGAGATCCCAAAGGCCATCTCGGGGGCCGCAAACGTCCTCAAGGGTCTCCAGGGAGGACGTCTCGGTCAGCTCACAGTGAGGGTGAGTGTCTCCTACAGAACTTTACAGAACACTGGTTTGTGGTGGCTGTACGGGATTCATATAAAATAATGACAGTGGGAGACTTTCTGATATCGTGATGTGAGCTCAAACAGTTTGTCGATTAGCTGACGATTAGTTGCCATTGATTGATTGATTAAAAATTTCAGACATTTTCTGGTTCAAGCTTTAGAAATGTAAGTTTAATGGTTTTATTTGGTACTCATGATAATTTATGAAGAGTCTTTTATCATTTATAAACTAAATGATTACTTGACTATTTGTGAAAACAATAGGTGGATTAAAAAAATAGTAAATTGCATTAATCCTAATAGTACAATAGTGTGGACTGTGTTGCTATAAAGGTTTGAATCCCATGGCAGACCCTTAGTTTGTTTGTTAACCAGAATTTATTTAATTGTTTTTAAATGTCTGTCATTTAAAATCTTCACTCAGATTTCAAAACAAGTATTACTCAAATATTACCCAATTATTCCACATGCAAATACTTATTGTTTTAGTTGCTAAAGTTGTCAGTTTTCAACTGCTGCAAATAACTATTATTTTCATCATGATTAAGCAGTTGTTTATTTTTTATGATTAATTGATTCATTCTTTAGTACATAATATGTCTTCAAATTGTTACAATTTCCTGAAGTTCAAAGTAAGAAATAACAAGGGGAAGTGGAAAATCCTTTCATTCAAGAGGCTGAAACCAGCAAATGTTTGATGTTTTTTTGTTTATAAAAATTACTGAAACAATAAATTGATCGGCAAAATAGTTAGTGGTTGATATTCTTCAGATTGATTCATCAACTAATTGTTGCAGCTCTGGAGTTAAATGGCATTTACCTTTTTGGAGGTGCCCTCGGACAAAAAACCCAGTGGTGGAAAGAGAGCTGAAATTCCGAACTATAGTACAGTTACATTAGAGATTGTTCTTCTCAAATACTACCCACAGTTTTAATTATTTTTTAACCATTGGTGTTCAGTACATTATCAATAGTAGACATTAAATCAAAGGGGTTTCTGTAACTCCAAATCTTTAGTCTGAATTACTCCATACTCCTGTGTTGACCTGGGCCTGTTGCAGAGTTTTGTTTTTAGTTTTTTCTGTATATCAGGGATTTCAATGGCCCATTTGTGGAGCAAATGGAGCATGCCTTATTGGCTACAAAAATGCAGATTTGGATATATATTCAAATTGTACTTTAATTATGATTTTAAAAATGGCTGAGTAGGTTACATGGTGTGATGCATACATAAGTATGAATGAAATTACAGACTTGAAAAATATTCACAAAAGTATAGGTACAGTAATTTGAGTAGTTGTAATTAGTTATTTCACTCCTGAAAATACAATATTTTTTATATATATATATATATATATATATAATTTTTTTTAGAAAAAGGTTCCAGGAAACAATATCTCTGTCATGCAGAGACCTCATTGAGAACATTTGCTTGTTCACAGTCAGGTTTATGGACAGGGTGAAGACCATGGTGTCAGTAGTACAGCTCACAAAACAAACTCAAATGTTCTACATCGACATCACAATGATCTACAAGTTATTTTGGCATAGAGCTTCCAACCTTGTTTACTTTTCACAAACGAGCATAATGTACAATGCATTGAGAGATTTTATAGAGTAGTAAATGATTTCCTTCATCATTCTGAGTTAAATGTGTTATGTCATTTGTGCGCGTCTGCCTTAGCGCACAGCTACCCATTATCAATACAAATAAATAGTCTTTTTCAAATTTAAGAAGTGAGACACATGTCAGTTCAAATGGTTCAGGATACAAAACAGTGGTAACTGCAAACAGTTTTAAAATCTCAGAACCTGGCGAAATAATTGAATGTATAATAATGATGATTATTATAATAATAATAATGTAAGTAATTGTTGGATTATTGCATGCTTAAAGGCCAGTGAAAGCATTGGGGTGTATTCATCAGTATTCTGTTTTCTTTGCTGAAGTCTATGCTATACAAAAGAATCCTGAATAAATCAATCCCTAAGTAGAACAATGACGGGAAGATTGTCAGCAGTGACCAAATCACTTCTCCAGAAGCAAATTTAAATCTTTTTTTGTTTTGTTTCCTCACAGGATGCTTTCAGGAACGGACTAGTGGCCACAGAAGTGTTGATGTGGTTCTACATTGGAGAGTGCATTGGCAAAGGAGGCATCGTTGGCTATGCTGTCTGAATTTTTTGGACTGTCGTGCTTTTATTTCTTTTGAGCGTTGTATGCTCGACTTCCTGCTATAATTCTAGGAACCAATAAATATATATCTATTGTTAAACAGAACATCTTGTTTTCTGAGTCTTTGCCTTTTTATATAACGTGTATGGATTTAGTGGTGTTTAGGTGTTTGGCATCTGTGTACAGCAAAAATGATTATAAATGATAAAAGCCTATAGTACTGAGATAGTAGCAAGGAAACTGGGAAAAGCTTGGATATAAATAATAACTTCAGAGGCTTGGTATTGTGAATGCTGGCTCAACTGTCAGGTAACACCTGTGCTTAAGGTCATAAAATGTGAATCTAACAAAGGTTAAAATGTTTGCTGAAACTAGGAAATATGAGGAAAAAGAATAGTCCTGCATCTTTGCACTTGACTGTCCACCCCATGCCTCCTCTAATAACGTTGCCTACAATGGATTTGCATCTTGATTTTTACACCCAAAGATAAATCTACATAGTGAGCTAGTTTTAGATGTGCTGGTGTATATGGGCACAGTGATTGTGCATCACTGTCCTATAATAGCTTTATGTAGATAAATCCAAAGTACCTTTTAGATGTATTTGAAGTTAATAAAATTTATTCTGGTATGAAATGCATCTTTGAAGATGCAGTCGGAACAGGAGAGTTGCCATCATTTTGGCAGCTTGACCATAAAGTAAATACTTTGCATTGTCCACACAGGATTCAGTTCAGTTCCTGTTAACGGCCAGCAGAGGGAGCTGTGAATATTGTTCAAGTAGTGTTGGCACTGTACTGAGTTTCAGAGCAGGTGGCTTCTATCATTTTTTAATGCAATAAGACATTTCATTTGGCAATACTGATTGGATTAGACTGAGTCCTTATGTTGTCATGCAGAAATGAATAATATCACAAACACATCAGTTCATCCATTTAGCTCTTTTATTGAGAACTGTTGAACAATTTTGTTACAAAACAAAGTCTTTTCTTGATATCAATTATACTCTGGTGGTCCATTATATAAGTAAACATACATACAATTAAATAAAGGTTAGTTCAAGTGAAGACACTAAAAACTCAGCAACTGATATGACAACTATCAGATAATATTAAAACATGATGAAATGTTTTTCTAGGTGTGTTGGAGACATGACAATACTTGTAAATGCACCAACAGTAACATTACCGTATTACTCATACAGATCATAAATGAGCAGTATAATTTAGATGAATCATGTAAGACTGTAATGATCAATCATGAGCAAATACACCTAAGGTTATCTCATGTTACGTTCTTTATGACTTTTAATAACGTCATCACTTGAGAAGAGTCCCACAGGACTGTTAATCAGATACGTACATGTTCAAATATTATCCAGCAGTTATCAGATGCTAGGCAAGATAACACTTCTCTGTATATTGCATTTGTGTGATTGTGTAGCTATAATGTATTTCAAAAATATCTTAGAAAACTATCGTGAAAATGTGATCCAACAGCACAATGCAGAACACAATATGTGATGTGTGGAGTTCAAGAAAAAAAGAGTATACATAATTTTTGGAGAAACATTTCTCTTCAAAAATAAGAAATATAACTTCATCAATGTGGTTTGGTACAGTTTAAAAATGTTGAAAAAAATATATATTCCAAAAGCACTGCCGTATATTACAACACCGATTCGATAAAAGTTTGGATCCTGTAGAAAACAAAAAAAATTAAAACTCTGAACTATGTTTTCGGACAACGTGAGTGTTTCTGTAGTACAATAATGTGTTTTACAGAGTAGTAACATTCCCAGTGTTTTGCCGCCCCTCACCCAACTTGTTTGAAACATGTTGCTGGGATCAAATTCAGAAGCATATTTTAACAAAAAAATCAATGAAGGTAAACCATTAAGCATATACATAGTCCTTGTATTGTTTTCAGTTAGCTAAATGTCAGAAAGAAGTAGCAACTTATCACATTTTGTATTGTTGTTATTTTCCAACTTTTTTGGGGATCTGGCTTGTATGCGAGACACGTGAAAAAAAAAAATACATATTGAGATTTTCAAACGCTCAAACATCAGTGTTCATTTGAGATTGCAGATCTTGACTGAGGTTCCAACTCCAAAGCCCGGATAGAGTGGCTCTACAAACGTGGTCTCGAACCTGTGCAGGAGGGTCATGCTGTTGCCTATGCTATAAAACGCCAGCACGCCCGCAGTGTGGTCCAGGTACACGCCTATCCTGGGGGAGTGGGGGGCGCTGATGGCTTTGTCCACCCGGTTGTGCCAGGCAGAGTAGCCCGAGTCGGAGCAGAGGAGACTCCAGGATTTATCGTTGTAGCCCAGCAGACACAGCGAGCCTTTGCCCTTTCGGCTGATGCCCCTGTAGGCCACTCCGATGGAAAACTCCCCGCTCCACTCGATCTCCCAGTAGAAGCGGCCTCCGGACAAGGCTTCCCGGCAAAGCACCTGGGCAAAGCTGTCGAACCTGTCTGAGTTCTCTCCATAGGGCTGCAGGTCCCTGGTGCGGATGACCTTCCTGCTGCTTTCAGAGATGTACAGCTCCTTGTAGGCCGTGTTAGGGTCCAATTTCAGCTGGCAGAAGTCTGGAGAAAAAAAAACAAATAAAAAGGTAGGGTATGTAATTTCTGCTGATAGGGGTCTCATAAGCCTAACAAAATATGTAAATAACGTGGGATCATGGGAGTTTTCGTCTCCACTGTCAAACAACCACCACTGCTGATAGAAATCTATCTGACATGGCTCATGCTGAAATGTTCACAGACGAGGTGATGCTGTCAGACCTGATTCAGTTTGATCTATTTGTGGTAAAGACACCAGATACTTACATTTCACAAAATCGGCTCTGCTCTTTGGCTCCGGAGGAGGCGCGCTGTCCACGGTCACTTCTTTGCCTGCACGCGAATAAACAATGTTAGGTCAACGTGATCTGCACACACCCGCGGACATTCCTTTAATTCTTTCTTTGAGGTTTTCTCCTCGCAGTGTTTTTAACTGAAGAATCTCTGTTGCAATCCCTCCCAACGATTCACGGCAACTGCATTGTCAACCTAAACAATAATTAACCTCCTACAGTCTCATATTGCTGTATGGGACGTGACTGCGCTCACCTCTGCTCCTTCTGTCCAACGTCCGACTCTCCGTAGTGTACACGGGGACCTCGTTCACTGTAAGACAGAACGCATTCATATTTAGAAAACTTGGTTTGCTGCTGTTTCCTGCCTATCCTGTGGATGTACCGCGATCAGTTTCTGAGGTCAGACCTGACTTGGAGATCTTGAGCAGCTCTTCTCTGCCAAACTCCTCCAGGCGGTCCTTGATCTCAGCCACAGCTTTCCTGACAGCCCCGAAGGAGAAGTCGGGGTTCACCGTCACTTTGGGTATGAAGCTGTCATCAGTGGGGGTGCAGAGGTAGTTGAAGTTCTGATGGCAGAAAGAGAAGAAAGTGTTGTGACGAGGATGATTACACAATCAACAAGACCTATCTGAGAAACAAATGGAGTTGACCGAATATATTTTTTTGCACGGGCTACGATTTTTAAACTTAAGATCACACAACTTTGAAGCTAGAGTCATGGTAAAACTCACACATTGTGAGTAATATACCAAAGTGCTGCTAACTAAGCCTCTCAAAGTACCTGTTTAGAAACTGTTACACCCAAACGATACAAAAGACTTGTAGTTGTGTATTTATACTGTCATCGTGATCATGGACGACCTGTGTGAGTAAACCATTTCTCATTGAAAACCACACCCACATGCATATTTGACTGCTATTAGTCTAGAGTCAGAGTGAAACTGCGAAGTCATGACAGTAACACATTAACACTGACACAGTTTCTGAGTGCAACGCCACTGTCGTAAACACAAATCCCAGTGTTATGTGTTGAAGTATAAATTAATGTAATTTTGTGATCCTACCCTTCAACTGAAGCTACACAGTGCAGAAACAAGTGACAGGAGGGCGGAGTGACTGAGACACCGTTCATCCCATTGCAAGACACTGTACCATCAGAATGATGTAGAAGCTGTTAGTTAAGGTTAAAGGTGCACTATGTAAGAACTGGTCAACTCTTGAATCATGCTTCAAACAAACGGTGGGGCAGCGTATCACCCGAATGTCTGCTAACTGCTGCAAGCCATGGCTGCAGTAAGCTAGTTAACTCAGTTAGCCGTGCAGCTACCAGTCTGGACTGGGACCTCAGAGTGCTAGGACAGGCTGGGGCTAGCTGGTTAGCATTCTAACTTCAATAGATGTCTTACACGAAACGCCATCACATCCTGTTGACAGTGTTAGTTATTTTTTGGGAAATCTCTTACATTTATTTTGTATTACACCTTTAAAAAGTGTCATAATGTTGCTTTAACCTCATTAAATGACAACTCCAGATGTATTTCTTCCTAATTAGTTGCTATGTTACCTGCAAGAAGTGGATGTGGTCCTCGGTGCTGTACAGCTGCTTGAGGCCCGACTCCTTCTTCTTCAGTTCGTCAATCTCCAGTTCAAGTCGCTCGATCAAAGCTTCGGCCTGGTTGAAAGCGGCCTTCTCGTTGATACCAATCAGCTTGGACACCTCTGACCTCATCCTCTCAATGGAGCGGATCATGTCCTCGAACATCTTCTGGCTATCCACCATGGCTCTCTGGGCAGAGTTCTGCACACAAGGTTCAAAACGTCAGCGTTTTACAGAAGTCCTGCTGTAGTTTTTAAAGAAATGACTTTCTTTTCTTGCAATGTGACCACATCCAGTCATTGGTTGACGTTACCTTGAGCGAATCCACCGCGGTCTTCAGCTCCTCCAGCTCCTTCACCCTCTCCTGGCATTTTTGTCTAATCTCAGCTTGAGAGATTCCGAGGAGTTTCTACAGGATAAAGACATATTACACAGCCAGTTATTTCCCGGTTTTGTTTAGAATGCAATCCCACGCTGACTGGCCTCCTTTAATTTAGTATTCATAAGATGTAATTGAATGTCATGCTGTTTTATTGTACTAGACTTAAAGCCTCGTATTTGTTGGTTCCATAAAAACATTCTTTCTCATTAAGGAATATCTGGGGAGGCCCTTGGGCATGTCTAATAAACCCGACTCAAAGAATCTTCTTAATACAGCCAGCTTTTATCTCGGAGGGGGGGGGGGGGATCTGTAATGGAATTCTGGCCACGTTAGGAATGTGAATCTACCGCTGCCTTACTTTTAAAGAGATGTTTCAAGGTGCACGCAGCACTGACGCGCAGAATAGAGGGCTTCTAATTCAGCTTTTACTCAAGCCCACCAACCCATTCTTCAAGATAAGCTTGAGGAATGTGGGGAATCTGAGAGGGGGGGGGGGGTTCGAACATGAGAGGGGGGAAGGGAGAGAGCGGGAGTGAGATGTGTGTGAGATCCAGGTTGTAAATCGTTAGATGAGAGAAACCAGGCTGGCCGTGTTGTAAAGAAAAACAGCAGGATGAATTATAACTCCCATCATGCCAAGAAAATCCTTTAGCCCATATTCCTGCTGCCATAAAAAACACTTTCAATTACCCGTCCATAAAAACTAGCACAGCTCTGACTGGTGCATTTTTATACTACGGTATCTGTTGACAGTCTTATCTCCTCTCCGTCGTTTTTTACAGGCAAAGTGAATCATTTGAATGTGCGCTGCAGTGCCGTGGTTACAGCGCTGTGATTGGCCGGTCATGAGGTGTTGAAGGCCTTGACTCCCTGACATTCCAGTATCATTACAAGGCCAACTCCCACAGGTGGGAACCGCCGCAGCAGAAGGAAGTTTCTGTATATCTATCCCACAGCTGGAACGCCGCATTCTCTGAAAAGCAGCTTTCAGAGGCGATAACTAGAAGACACTCCCCCAGGCTCCGCGCAGCTAATCAGAACGCTGGACTTGTTTTGGCGGTGAATGCCTGCCAGTTTAGCTGATAGCGTTGGCGAAATGGGTCAAAGTACAGGCGCCAGTTGTAGTGCAGGGGAAGGAGTTGGGAAAAACAACCCGTTTTCACACTCAAATTACTCCAGTGACTTTATATTTCTAATGTATCGGGGTTGTGCCTCTTTGTTAACAGTTTATCAGTCTTCAAACATATTACATTTCAATCAGGCTGCTTTTTTCTCTGACATGAAATCACACTTTCAACCCCACCAACAGACGCAGGAGGATCTCTTACCTGTTTCTCACCCCTCTCCGCCTCAGCAGAGACAATGTCATGGCCCCTGTGCTCACTGACTGTGCAGATAGCGCAGATACACATCTGATCTGTTCGACAGAAGAGCTCCAGGGACTTCTGGTGCTGCGGGCAGATCTTCCTGTCCAGGTTTACCAGCGGCTCCACCAGCTTGTGCCTTTTGAATGTGGCAGATTCGTAGTGGGGCTTTGAGTGCTTCTCGCAGTAGGACGCCAGACAGTTGAGACAGGACTTCACAGCCTTCAGTTTCTTCCCAGAGCAGAAGTCACAGGGGACGTCGCTCGGCCCGGCGTAGATGTTCCCCTGGGAGGTGTTGAGGTTGAGGGTCAGCCCGCTCTTCTTGATCTTCTCAGCCACCATGCTCAGGGTGGCGTTGGGCCGCAGCACAGGCCTCTGGGTGAATGTGATCTTGCATTGGGGACAAATGTAAATCCCTGTGTAGTCAGCCTCGTTCCAGTAGCCACTGATGCAGTCCATACAGAAACTGTGGCCACAGGGGATAGCCACAGGGTCCCTCAGAAGGTTCAGGCACAGGGAGCAGTTGAAGTAATCTGGAGAAGTGTGATCAGCCATTGTGATGGGCCAAAAACACAGTCAGACCTGAGGAAACAGGCAGAGATCGCCAAAGAGCAGATGGAGATTTTCGTCGAGTGTGCCTGGGAGCCCGCCCTCAAGAGTGTGGTACAGCCTGCCAGAGACAGGACCTACTTGTATTTCTGAATTCCAGAGGTTATTGATTGAAAGCAGACAAGGCCCTCCCCCTGTGCTGTGAGTATATCGAGCCCTGCCCAGTTCAGATAAGCAGGTTGAGCAAGGAGGGAGAGGGAGAGAGAAAGGACACAGAGAGAGGGAGAGAGAGAGAGGGCGGGCAGACAGGAGAGGAGAGAGAGAGAGAGAGAGAGAGAGGACAGAGTGAAGGAAAGAGAATGAATGAAATGTAAAAAAGGCGTAACAAGTGGCAACTTATGTGCCAGAAAAAGCTCCCATTTCCCTCAGAGTTTCCTTTACTCCTAAATTTCTCATGTGGCTCATCAGCGGCTGAGTTGCGCACACACTTCTCGGCAGCTGGATTTCCACCTATTGTTGTCAGACAGAATCGCCATTGTCTCAAACCGGTTACAGTCTGACAAACACGAATGCAGCCTAAGGTACTGTCGGAATTTGAGGGACCACCCAATAAACAAACAGAGACGAGCGAGAGCTGAGCAGAGTTTCAAAGTCATTTCAAACATCCCTTCATTCTCTTTTCTATCACTTCAAACTGGAAAAGTTTAACTCGCTGGAGGCGGTTTGTCTCAGAGCAACAAGAGCCCAGAGCCGCAGCATTTACACAGTGTCCAGTCAGACCAGTCGGGTCACTTTCTGTCACTGTGGCTGTTTGTACAGCAGGGAGAAATATACCTGGTTGGGACACCAAGCGGAAACACGCGCGTGCATGCGCAACACTCCTTCCAGGCCCAGGTGTGTTGTTACAATGGATGGTTTGCATATTTGTGTGCATGCGACATCGTAAGTTATGTTGCATTATTTCCTTTTCCAAAAATGGCACTCTCCTGGTTACCTAACTTAGCCCTGTCACCCTGACTCACTCTGTAACATGCAGTGTCTGATGACATCACAGCTTCTCATTTACATTTCAATTTGCGTTTCAATTAATCCTTGTTTACTGGCTTCTATACTAACAGCCCACTCACAGTATTTTTCTGTCTGTCCATTGCTCAAGATTAGAGCCATTGGTGGAAAGAAGCTTGCTCCAAATAAAAGTTTTGTAATTTGCAATCCCTGCCTGATGCATAATCATGTAGGCAAAAAATAGTGATCAAAGGTTGTAAAAGGAACACTGGCTCCACCTTCAACCTCCTATCTTGCATTACTTCATACACATGGTAGTTTCACCTTTCCATATTTGGTCCGGTTTCTGATAAGCCAGTTTTTCCTTCCTTCCTCCAGAGTGAAGGGAGCGCTCTGTACTTACAGATTAACTACCTGTTAGTGTTGAGGACCGCCGCCAACGGACAGAACTTTGAATGAAGCTTCGACTTGATTGGGAGTTTCTAACTCACGATCAAAATAAACCAAAATGTTTTATATATTCAAAATAAAGTCAGCATGAAGTATGATAACGTTTTTAAAAATGTCTTTTAAGATTTAATAATAAGCTTTCTATAAGAAAGTCAATGCATTCTCGGAGGCAGGAGACAGAAACTTCATCTCATCGTCATCTGCAGCTCAGTCCAAGTTCAAGGAGAAAGGTCAACCTTCATTAAGGAGTGGTGCTTTCTGCAGGGCGAGCGCAGGGGAGCACAAATGGTTGTTTGATCAAAGGGGAACAAGGACCCACTTCACTGAGTGTGAGTGAGAAAAACAGGAAGACACAATATTCAAAGGTGTCATTGGAAATCAGTGGACACATTTGTCGATGCTGGTAGATACACAAAGCGGAAGTTTACCGAAACAGACACGGTGTTAATAAAAAAGGCTGCACACCGCTAGCATGCATCTCTGTCATCACCACAACCTTAGACAGGAGAAGAGGAAAAAAAACTAGAGCCCAACCGATACTTGGCATTGATATATTGGCCGATACACACATTTACAAATACACTCTTAAATGTGACAGAGGCAGGATATTTTACAGTTCAACAATAAATTTCATCATCTAAAATGACAACAGTGCACTGTACATAAACCTACTTTGATTTTAATAATTACAAATTATCTCAAGCATCTTTTCCTGCATTAGAATCTAAATGTATGAATATCAGACGATTATATGAAAAAATAATTCACACAATGACTGATTATCAGAGCTGCATCCAAAGGGGTGTGTCAGAATAAAAGCTGGACTCATCCCAAAATAGCAGGATTTTTACAGCGTTGTGATGCTTATTTGCTGATTTAACATAACATGCAAAATAACATAGTTTGGTTGTGTGTGTGTGCAGGTTGAGGAAAAAAAACATTATTTTAACCTAAAAGACGATGATGAGCAACTTAAATCATTCAGCATACATTTAAACTTCAACATGAGATCGGACCTGAGCTCTTGTCCTAAAAACAATTCACAGGAAGTTCAGGGAAAGCATGTTTGTGTTTTTGAAACTCACAGTTTTAGCTGGAGATTAGGTCACAGTCAAGTAAAGACAGAAGTTAACTTAATCACGCTTTCTCTCATAAGTCTGGAATGAAACAGATTCAGAGGCTGAATACATTTTCAGTGGGTGCAGTCAATTCATTCTGAACCACTGAGTCCTCAGATATCAAGATTAAGACTACTACGTGTAGACCAACATGTCTTTTCTACCAGAATGTCTATATATCTTTTTTTATGAAAGTCCCCCCCCCTTCCACACCTCTTAAAAACAGGGTCAACCCTGTGCTGAATTTCACGCTGCCCTGCGTGTTTTTCATGTTCCCTGCTCCTACACACCTGATTCAAATGATCAGCTCGTCATCGAGCTCTGCTGAAGCCTGATAATGAGCCTTTCATGTGACTCAGGTATGCTGGAGCAGGGAACCATTCAAAACATGCTGCACAGGGGGAGCTCAGGACTGAGTGGTGAGACACACATGACACTCAAGTTCAATGATAATTTTGGCACTGACTGTTCTCTGGTGGACCCTCCTGTATTTCTTTTTTTAAAAATCTATTTTTATCTACCTTCTTCTTCTTGCCTGGTCCCAACACACTACATCAGTTATAATTTCCTCCAAAAAAAACTATCCAGTGTGCTTCTTTAGAGGATTATACTCATGTACATATTGTTATTGTTAAGGTATCGCTATTTTAAATCAGATTTTTCCTTTGTGTTTTGCAACCCACAATGTTGCCCTGAGGTGACACAAAAAATGCTAGGGGGTGGGGGTGACACGGTTTTGATCATTGACACGTCGTCAGAGAGGCTTGATCTTCCAATGAATGGGATGTGTGCAGTGCTGGGTTAAAGAGCATGTGAGGTACAGCTAGAGAGCAGGGGATATTTTAAAGGGGGGTGGGGGTGGAGAATGCTTTGCTCCATATGGCGATAATATATCTCGATTGAATCAACTCCAATTTTAGTGTCACTTAAAAGGCCTCTTGTAGTGCCCTTTTCAATGCTGCTGTGATGGTCGAGAAAGTCAACTCAGTTTGCAATCAGATGAACCTACAAGCCACTGTCACTCTGAGGAGGGACTGAACTCCATCATCACCATGTGCAGTGAATTTCAATTCTGTCAAAGCATGAGATAAAAATGTAAGAACAAATTAAGTCATAGTCAATCGTCCTTGCAATTTTTCACCATCGCCTCAAGATCAAATAAAGTGAAAATAAATCAGTAATTTTGATCTTTTCATTAAAACAAATGAATTTACAATTGAAAACAACATTAAATATTTTTTTGTTAACATTTCATCTTCTCACTACTACGTCACACCTCAGTCAACACTGTGTCACCTGCCCTGACGAGCGTGACCCTCTCGTTGGAACCTTTAGTCAAATAAGATGCTACATTTAGTCTTGCGTGTCAGCCGTAGTTACTGTTGTTGACGGACAACAGACCCTTTAATGCCTGGCACTCGGCTCTGGCCCTGCTGGCTCGAACACAATGGAATCTTTTAAGCAGCCTTTCTCGGCCCTTCTGTTATCTGGGCTATCAAGTGTAGTTGCATTCCTATCTCCATTTCAACAGCCCCGAAACTCCATCTTGGCTGGGAGGTGTGTTCGTGGTAAGGTAAAATCTACAGAGGAAGTTGTTTAGCTAAGAAAAGAAAACATTCTTACGATTTGTACTGGTTTCAACAAGCACATTTTCTTAGTTGCGGTGGTGTTCTGGATGACCTGCAGTAAATTCAGGTGGAGACTTGCAGGCTGCCTTTTTTTTCTTTTAAACCTCATAAGTGGTAATGAAGTGCAAAGTTAAAAACTGAGTTGATAATTAACTGGTTACAGGTGAGGTGAAGGTCAGGGAACTCTCAGACCACAACAACCAAGGCAGAGAAAAAGCGCGCACACACGTCACAATGAAACGCGTCACTGCTCTGCCCAAAGGCTGCTGTTGACCAGACATGACAGCTGATCAACAGAAAAGAAGTCGAAGAATAATTAGTCAAAGTGCAGAAAATAATCTTTTTTGGCATGAGGTCATTTTGTTCTGTGACTTCTAGGTATCATCACATGCCCAAAGGGAACAGTCTGTCTCCAGGCAATCTCTAACACTCAGCAATTAGAGTACACTCAACTGTGACACACCTGTGGTTTCTCTACGCTGCATTGTTTGATAGATACCAAGTTATTTTTGTATGTTATTCAAAGGGGGTGTAGTTTTGGAGAATACAACTTAAATATTTACAATATTGATGAGATTATAGTACAAACCACATATAAACAAAGTAAAATGGTATGAAATTGTTTCTCTTTTTTTTTTGTGTTTTTCTTTATTTAGTTTGTTTGGACAGAAAAAATCAGACAATAGGGATCTTTCTCTTCTGATTACAATTTATTCCCCAAAATCTCACAGTGCTGCTTTTAGTCCCCATTTCATGGAGAGCAGGTAATATTATTCCAAACAGCATTTTTTGTGTTTAAAATTGTATCAAGGCCTCATGTCTACATGAAATATATTTTTAAAAAAACATTGCATAAGCTCCAACTTTTGATTACTCAACGCCAAACCTTGTGACCACACATTTTATCTAGGACTTGGATTCTGTATCTGATGAAGGCATTCACAGAGTTCTTTACTTGCCCCGCCCTTGTTTGACTGGTTTCGGCTCAACCAGTTTATCCTCCCTCTGTTTACCCTATATAAATTGCACCTGTAGTACCTGTGGGTTCACTTTGCCACTGTGCTGACAGGAGTCACTTACTGCCTTCACAGCATCTTCACTGCATTACAGGGAACAGCCCAAAGTTGTCTCCATGTCATTGGATCAGGACACCTGCTACCTGTGCAAGGAGGACCTCAGGGATCCCGTGTCCATCCCTTGTGGCCACATCTTCTGCTCCGTTTGCCTGAAGACATACTGGGACCATGCTGACCACACGGGCTCATACACCTGCCCACAGTGCAGGGTCTCCTACAGCAAGAGGCCCACCCCGAGGCGCATGGGAAGCTCCCGGCAGTCCACATTGCCGCAGCGCAGCAGCGAATCCTTTCCACCTCCACCTCCATCCCCAGACTACAACTACGCAGGACCCCAGGATGTAGGCTGTGACATCTGCATCGGCAAGAAGCACAAAGCCGTCAAGACCTGCCTGATGTGCCTGGCCTCCTACTGCGACAAGCATCTCAAGCCCCATTTTGAGTCTGCCACTTTTAAAAGGCACAAGCTGGTGGACGAGATCGGCCACCTGGACCGACAGATCTGTCCCCAGCATCAGAAAGGTCTGGAGCTGTTCTGCCGGACTGACCAGATGTGCATCTGTGTGCTGTGCACAGTGAAGGAACACAAAGGTCACGACATGGTGTCTGCTGAGCAGGAGAGGGCGGAAGAGCAGGTAGGCAACTCTTTGCTTGTTGTGAAAACACTGGTTTCTCTGTTAACATGTGCTTAGCTCAACATCACAAGTATTGTTTCATGTACATGCATTTTCCCTCTGTGAATCAATGGTGACACATGTACTTGTCATGAATCATTGTAGTAGTGGCACAGTGGCAGTTCATGCATGACAGAGCTGGTTACAATAGATAAAAACAAGCCCATAAAACAAAGCCTGAAGTGAGACACACCCGAAAGAACACACACCTGCGACCTGCACGTAGGCTACTGCTACCAATGTCAACTTTGAACTATTCATTTGTTAGTCTAATGTTCAAGTTAAAAATAAACTTCTTGACAGGAGGGTTTTGCCAGTTTTTGTCTTGTTTTTGTGGAATTGCTGTTGCCATCATCAACAATATCTGTTGTTTCCCCTATAGCAACGACTGGGCGCCACCCAGGCTGAGATCCAGGAGAAGATTCATGACCGACTCAAGCAGATGGAAGAACTAAAACAAGCTGTGGACTCACTCAAGGTTTGTGCCACCTTCATCCATCAGACAGATAAGACCAGACTAGCCACTTCACATTGAATGGAAAGTTAAATCAACTACCAACACAGACATGCATTCCTTCATGTAGAGAGTGATGACAGCCTCTCTCGGTGTGCTGGTAAAACCAGTATGACGCCCAGTTGATTAATGGCGTTATGTCCGTGTTTCCTGTGCAGAACTCGGCCCATAGAGCCCTACAGGAATGCGAGAAGATGTTCAGTGACATGATGCGCTCCATCGAGAGGATGCAGCAGGAGATGACCAAGCTGATCGCCTCCAACAAGAGGGCAGCACTCAACAACGCAGAGGGCCACATGGAGCGACTGAGCCACGAGATCGCCGATCTGAAGAGGAGAGACAACGAGATCACCCAGCTGTCCCGTACCGAGGACCACATCCACTTCATCCAGGTAACTGACAGCCAATCAGAGGATTCGTAAAACAGATCCAGTAGCTCCTTCACAATATGATACAGGTACAGGGTGGTAGAAGACTAGAGGTATCCCATCAGGTTTCATCTTGGACAGGTCACTAGAATATCATGAGGCCAAGACTTTGTATAATACAGTTGGTGGCGTGGTGCAAAATGATACCAAAAAGAAACGGATGACTCATTTTAAAGTACATTATCGTGACCGCTTTGCTCTTTTGTCCTTATCAGAGCTACCACATGCTGATAGCGCAGACGGAGGCTGAGGAGCTGCCTACAGTGACCGTCAACCCCTATTTCACCTTCGGTCCGGTCACTAAGGCCGTCTCTGAGATGAAACAGCACCTGAACGAATTCAGCAATGATGAGCTGGTTAAGGTAGCTAAGACAGGTGAGTAAAGAGACTAAATGAAGTCCTTGGTTGTTCAAACCTCTTGAATCAGTGTGAACCATGGCAAGTCACTTATTTTTAATTTTTTTTTTACTTTTGCAGTTAACAAGATGACCTTCTGCCAACTGGAAGAATCCAAAAAGAGACGGTCTGTGAAAAGTGAGTCAGCCACTCAAGAGAAATAACTTGCACATAGTTGATTTCATGTGGACAAAAAAGAAAACGTGGTAAAAATATTAGTGCAATTTTACTTTTTAGACAATGCATTAAACATGCAGAGCCGTGGTATTTGGAAAAAGACATGGACCCAAATTGAAAGTTAAGCATACTTTGACCGCGGGAAGTTAGGTAGATTTACAGTTTCCCCTGTCCTCAATAGGGCTTTGTGCAATCTTGTTTGATGTTTGGTCATGGCTGGAGAAGGACATTCATTTGAGGGTAACGCGAGGTCACTCAGTTGCTGCAACATGTTTACTTTGGTTGAGAGGTCAAAGTGCTGGCGAGTTTACATTAACACACTCTACTAAATTAGAATTGGACTTAGCTGCACAGTCTTTGACATGAGCTTGATTGATGACGACAGTATTTATAGACCAAGGTTAAAGGTCCCCCATATTATGAAAATGTTCTGGTTCTTAAGTTAATTTTGGGTGTCTAATTAGAAAATGTGATGCTTTTAATAATGAGGACATTTATTTTACATTTTTTATCTTTTTATTTTTTTTTAATTTAAATAATTTTGACCATACAGTTGCTGCAGTGCATCTATTCACCCTTGGTCACTCTGTTTTAGCTCCTGTCTCTTAAAGGTCCCCCTCCCCAAAAGCCCAGTGTGTTTTAATTGGTCAGCTCTCACAGGTTTGAGCTGGTATGGCCCATCATGTTTATGCATCAGCTCTGTCAGTGTTTTTACAACCACACCTGTGCTGAGGGGTGTGACTTTAAAGTTGTTACATCACAACCTTACAGAAGTCCTGACAGCTTGTTTTAGAGGCACTGTTTCTGCGTGAAGTGAGCATTTTGATACTGTCACAGTATGTGTATAGAACAGCTAGACTTGCTCTGTAATCAAAGATATCACATTCTACAATATGGGATAACACATGTATTGTGCAATTACTGATGGTTAATTATCTGTTATTAATAGCATTGTGTAATGGAAATTACAAGGTAGATCACTACTAGAAACAAACCCTTAAATTCAAAGCATTATAATACATTATACCATGATTACTATTGTCCGACATGATACACAATTTTTACTTCCACAGGTGACGAAGCTCCCGTGTACAAGTCCGTACCAGTCCACGAACCTCAGTACAGGGAGGATTTCCTGAAATGTGAGTCAGAGCTTCTCTCATTCTGCTTTCTTGCTTTCTGCGCTAACTCTGATTGCTTCTCTCTCTGCTCACTTCAGTGCATGAGGCAAATTAGATACTGATGAAGTTCTCTGTCAGACCCTGTGGCTCACCACAAAATCTGATTTTGGTTACTACTGTATGTGCTGCAGTGTCGAAAGAGACTGGGAGTGACTGATTATATGTATATTAGCTGGCGCCAACACAGCTTTGTGATTTGTGAGGTGCTTCCTCCCTGTTTTGAACTGACTGTTAAAAGCTGATCAGTCAGATTAGAACAAAATAAATAACTTATTTTTTATTTTATCATTTAGAACAATAATTCACTTTATTTGAATATGGAGAAATTTGCCTTTGGGGAAAAAAAAAATGTTTCAAGCAAATTGCCAGAGGCCAGTTTGTACTAGTCTCAATAGAAATTGATTACATAGCCTTTTAAGGTAATTGGAGACAGGGTTCAAAAGTTGTGGGTCTCACCTTACAGTTAGATGTGAACTTTGTCAGATGCACTTGTGTTTGTGGTCAAACTCACAAACGGTGTTGATACCTCTGGCATTCCAGATAAAAAGCCGGGCAGATCTAGCAGAGGCCACCGGGTGGCTCACCAACTATGACCTGCAGAGGTGGACACACACAGCAGGCAGGTGACATCTAACCCCGGGGATTAGTCTAATTTTTGTGTCCAGACAGAGGGTCTCTGGTCCAATCATTCTATGACAGAAGTTGGTAAAAATAGTGGTGCAGGTGTGAGGGGGCTTTATGCTGAGCAATGGCTTTGTCTGTCTTGGGTTTCCTCATTAACGGCATCTAATCCAGTATAAGTAAAAATGTTTCCACCTGTGAAGTAAGCGTTCCATTTATCTACCTAGATGCTACCCCGCTCACTCTGGACCCGAACACAGCCTACAGACAGCTCTACTTGTCTCGTGGAAATAGGAAAGCTGCCCTCAAGAGAGACCCCCAGTCATACGGTGACCACCCTGCCCGGTTTGACTCCCTGCCTCAGGTCCTGTGTGTGGAGCCTCTCTCTGGAGGAGCTTACTACTGGGAGGTTGACTGGAGCGGAGAGGGGGCAGCCCTCGGAGTCACCTACAAAGGCATCAAGAGGACGGGCTACGGAGACAGCTGCCGCATCGGCTACAACCGCAAGTCCTGGAGCCTCTTCTGCTCTGATTCCAGCTACTCAGCCCGCCACAACAAAGACCAGGTCGAGGTCAACGCACCCTACTCGTCACGTGTAGGGGTGTTCCTAGACCATGCTGGGGGGACTCTGTCTTTCTACACTGTGGGGGACAAAATGTCTCTCATCCACCGCTTCAAGGCCTCCTTTAGTGAGCCCGTCTACCCAGGCTTCTGGGTTTGGTACGAGTCGGCCATCAGCCTCCTTCAGCTGTGATGAAATAACAATGATCTATGTATAACTGTGATTAAGATTTACAGAAGCATAACTATTCTGATATATCATTACTTTTAAGACTGCGTATATTATTATTATTTTTTTTTTTTAAGACTTTGTATCAGGGGAACTTTTCTTGATGGCTGTGAATATTTTGCCAATTAATGTGTGAAAAGTAAGATCAGATATATAAAGTGAATGAGCATTTAAGTTATCATTTTGAATGATGAAAGCTGTACATTGAAATGTCATGTAATCATTTATATAGATTGATACTTATTTTTTATCAATAAACATTTTATGAAAAGGACATGCTGAGACACTACTTCTGTAAAACTTTTGCTTCCCTTTTTGCTTCGCGGTTCATCTAATCAGGCTCAATGTTATCTTTTAAGTGTTTTTAATAGGTTTTAATAAACGGGTGTAGAGAATAAATGGCAGCTTTCCAGTGGAAAATCTCTATATCCATTTTTCTGGTCAGTAAGATGTTCTGTGGTTTGTTCTGACCACAGAACAAACCACATCTACTATGCCTTAAAGGAAAAGTTCCCACAAAAATGTTTAATTCATCATGTTTCCGTATCAATCCCAAAATGCTTTGCGGACTACCACACTTGACCCAATTTTTCCATCGGCATGGAGGTGGGTAGATAATGACTGCATTTTAATTTTAGTGTTTGTGTTACCTATAACATTCAGTATAGTGAAATGAAGAGCATGTGTTGTGAGACTGTGGGAGATTAGCAGTGTTGGTTTTGTGGAGGTCTGAGAGGTTTCAGAGGAATTACACATGAGCAGGCGAGGTGTGACTGAGAGGCTCCCGAGTTCACAGTTGGCTGAACAACATCAAGCTGCAATCTGAAATGTTCGTGGTATGCTCGGCTAAGGTATGGTCCAGTCTCACTCTGAAGATAAGAATGCAGTTATTTTGTAATTAAGGGCTGGATTTAGGCAGTTATAGTAGTGATGAAACTCATGTGCTTTTTAGTTTGGCACACGAGTTCGAACTTCATTATTGTCTGTGCTAAAATTATATTTTCTCTCTTTACAAATTTCTTCCAGGACTGTCTTAAGTGGGGCCCATGGGCCAAAGTTGGCCTGCCATAAGGTTTGATTTGACCCACCAGATGTTTCAGACAAAAACATTTTAAATTTAGTACTAAATAGTGATATAAATAGCTTTTTAATTTGTTCTTTTAAGTAGAATTTGTGTTTTTTAAATATGTGGGACCCATGCACTACTTATTTTTCATAATCTGAGCACAGTGGGCAGTGACATTGCACAGGAAGTCAGTCAATCAGTTTTGGCTCTCCTATAAAGGGTCTGTAATAGCCTATTATAAGACTGTACTGTCATGTTTGTTTTTAGAGGTCTTGGACTTGAATATTTTGATAAAGCTTAACTTGACAGAAAACAAAACACAAGCCAATGATTGGACAGCGCGAAACATCATGGCTGTTTTGTTTCAGTTCCGACCCCCTGTAACGTTCAGTACCCGTCTCCTGTGATGCTGGACTGAAGTGAGACTAGATTGTGGAATCCTAAAACTGCGGCCTTTAGGGGAAACTTTGAAGATACATCAGAGAGGATATGAAGCACTCCTCCAGAAGACTTAAGGTTGTGGTCAGTTTCAATTTCCCCAATGAAGCTAGTGAGACTAAAAGACAGCATGCAGACTTACATTACAAAAGTGAGGGACAATGCAATCCTTGTGGCTACGAAGAGACACATTAGGTGACCTGAATTCTCATGTATTTGAAAAGTTCTCATCAAAAGGTTTTTAATTTCTGCTTTATGCAGCAACATCCAAATGGCCAATAAACAACTGATACACTGTCATTGTGTATGATCAGATTTTTACACACAGAAAGCTGGCAAAGAGCAGCATCTCAAAAGAGTTTTCACATACAGATTTAACTTACTACTGATATATTATGTAAGTGTATCCAGTGGGCAGTCATCGGTGTTCATTTGCTGTGACTTTGGCTGTTTCATCTACCCTGAACAGACATTCCTAAATCTGCAAAATCACATGTGGGCCTTGCTACCTCTAGTGGAGAAATGCATGCAGTGCTTACCAAAGCTGCTGTCTGTCACCCAAC
Source organism: Diplodus puntazzo (assembly GCA_963678695.2). Taxonomy (NCBI): domain Eukaryota; kingdom Metazoa; phylum Chordata; class Actinopteri; order Spariformes; family Sparidae; genus Diplodus; species Diplodus puntazzo. The sequence goes on along the minus strand of OZ023167.1, from coordinate 14,206,241 downwards.
TCTGGGGAAACCTCTGTGTACGGCGATGATTTACTTCTCGATATACAAATTATTTTGAAACACAATGATGGAGTGTGGCATGACACCATGGTGTTCACATGTGACACAGTACTGGTCCGGTTTATGTGGCTTGGGCCTTGCAAACACAGACCACACTCTCTCTTAACAGGCTTACAGTAAACAACATGTTACAGGCTACTTTGTGGAACAACCTACCTATCTCTGTACTTTGTACAAATCCCATATTGTGTGAAGTGATTACATAGGCCTACCTGTCATTTTGCACTAACAAGAGTGAAAGAAAACATGTGTTGCAGTCAATGACAGCCCATTTCCAGATGTTAAAGAAAAATAATTGATGAAACCTTCTATAATATTCCCATGGTAAATAATAATAATAAAAATAGTCAAAATGATGAGATCAATGTTGACTATTTATCTCATAATCATAATGTTTGTATCTCATAAATTTGACTGTTTATCAAATAACTTTGACCTCTAAATCTCATATTTATGACTTTTTATTACACAATTATGACTCATATCTCAAAATTTTAACGTTTTATCTCATATTTAGGCATATACTAACATGTCTAATCTCATCATCAAGTTTTGTTCTCTTATTTAGGGATATACTAATATGTCTAATCTCATCGTCAAGTTTTTATGTCATATCTTGGTCTTATCTTCAACCGGCGGGAATGGATTCAGTCTCTCGATACAAATCTTTTTTGAGAATTATTAGGGCCCGAGCACTATCAGTGCGAAGACCCTATAGCTTCAAAATGCTCAACTCTGGAAGGAAGTGCATATTTGGAGGCCTAAACATACCCCAAAACTCACAAATCTCTACACACGTCAGATTTAACACCACAGACTTCACATTCAGTCAGTATCATCCTCAGACCTTGAAGATGAAAAATTATCAAAGTCTTTTGCCTCCGTTTTACACTTAGCCTACGATAAATCATTGTTATGATAAATGACGGTTAAATATTGAATCTGTGTCTATAATAACCAAATCCTGACATGTAATTCAGCAATTCTGACAATGATTCAAACCACGTCCAGTAAAGGCGTGCACCTGTAGACATCCAGCTGCACATTAAATAGGTCGCAAATGTATTTCCTTAAAACATGTAAAAAGCCATTAAACCATTTAGAATTTAATTGTGGAGCTAGGCTTCACAAACTGTGTTTCAAAATCGTAAAAACGAGTCAGAAATCATAGCCGCAAGCTGTTTCTTAGTTTGGGGTTTTACATTTTTTTTCTCCCATAACCATAATATGGCATCTTATATTGCAGTACAGTTATTAGTTTGTATTAGTAGGTTTGCCACCTTAAAAGATACAAAAACAACCTTTTTACAGGCAAATTCAGGCTGAGTTCAGACAAAGTATATAATATCCCCATAAAAATGTCAAACAACACCAGTCAGTCTATTCACTCCTTGTAATTTTTTTTTTTGTTTCAGACGAGAGCAAGAAGCTGATGGAGGGGCAGACCACACACTTCATCTCAAGAGCCTGGAACAGCAGACAGCGCAAGGAGACCGTCCGTTTGTCACAGCAGATTATTTGTACTATTTCAGCCTGATCAGACTCAAATAAAAAGGCAAAACCTTCTTCATTCAACATACACTGTTTTAATGTATTCTGTCCGGAAAATTATTTAACCCTTGAAAAAGGCCTTCCAAAATACATTTTACCATTTCAAAAATGTGTAACAGTGTAATACCTCAACTCATCATTGTTTAAGTTTTTCAGAATATGTATCACCTCTCAAACAGTTTGCTACAGTTGTCACTCTCAAGTAATTGTTAGAGTACATAATCATGAAATCAGTCTTGAAACTCTGATTTCATGATTATGTACTCTAACAATTACTTGAGAGTGACAACTGTAGCAAACTGTTTGAGAGGTGATACATATTCATGAAATCAGTCTTGAAACTCTTCTGCAATGAGCTGGCGACTCGTTCAGGGTGAACCCTGGCCTACGCCCATGAGTAGAACTGGATTTGGCCCCAGTAAGCCCCGCAACCCCTCAGGGGGATAAAAAGCGGCAACATCCCGCAACCCTCACGGAAAAAGCGGAAAGGAAAACGAACAGTCTTGAAACTCAAAGTGATGAATTGACTGGATGACTGAATTGAGACTTGGCACTGATTTGCTGGTGACATACTAGGATACATGACTTTATGCATGATCAATGTCAGTCATGAGAAGAAATGTTATTAGGTATGTGTGTGTTTGACAGGTCAAAGCATTTACTAGAAAAAAGGTCTGTTTAATCTACTTTTTGAAGGAAATCTGTAGAAAGGTTATGAATGTCGCTGTTGTAACAAACTGTTAATCCACTACTCATCTGTCTCAAATCTAAATTACTGTCTCATGATTGTCCTCGATTGTCTCAAGCAACTTAAGACATCACTTGTTTCAGTGCAAGCAAATAACTGAAAAAAAATTACCCAGTTTGATCAATAAATGAAGCTGCTGTTAAGAAAATAGGGTTTCTCCCCACTAGGCCAGCCTTCAACCTGTAGTTGGACAGCTCATAACTTAACATACTACAGTGACAGTGACAGCTCAGCAGAGAACAATAATTTAATATATGCTTTCTTGCACTTGTTGGATTTTGTAAATCAAAGAAGTATCCTCAAGATCTGGCAGTAGAGGGAGCTGCCGGGACATATGTACAAGACTGACCATGCCTCCCATCAGTCTAACTGGGTCTTTACTATGTGAGGTAAAGGCATCTCTGGCAAAATGGTAAGGGTTTTATTACTGAAGTGTCGAACAATTCATTTCAAGATTCTAAGGCAGGAGACAGTGCTTGGATGCCATCCTTTTGACACAGCAGAAGAATTCTACAATTTTTCACATGATCAGACTGCAGAAAAGTGCCTTAAATAGAAAGTCAAAACCTTAATGTTACCCTTGATTCGGTAAATGAGGCAGAACTCCAGTATAAAGTTTTAAAACAATTGTTACTTTATTCATACAAAAGTTAGACTCAAATATATATATTTATTGGCACATGTAAAGAAATTGTTGCGAGCAACAATGACTAAAACATCTCCCCTAAAGATCAGGTTCACAGCCGGCCTGGCTCCCTCGGGCTTACTGCGGGTGAGAGAGGGGGTAAACAAAACAGTGAATAATAATGTTACACACGCACCTGGCAGTAACTATAACACGGCACCTCTACAGAGCAACCATAATCACTGCACACTCAAAATACAACTCCTGCCGGTGTACACAGCAAACTCCTAAGCCCCTCAGTTTAAAGCAGGCTGAGCACCCTTGGGGACATAAAGCTGACTGCTTAACCTGGTCAATAGGTGGGAGAGTGGTCAAAAACAAACAAAACAAACAAAAAATAAATGAGAGCTCAGCTGAACAGCTCCGCTCTGTGTTATCTTAACACAAGGCCATACAAAGGAGCGCAATCCCGCTCAGTGATAGCTGCTCAACTGAACACATCAACCAAACAAAAAATAGAAAAAAGGAAAAGGAAAAGGAACAGCAGTCAGGCCATACACAGCTGCTCCTCCTGCACCTACAACACAAAACAAATACTATATAGCAAGCCAGCAGTGCAACATACACGCTATAAAACATCCATCTTATAATATTAAAACACACACTACAATGCAAGCAACACATACCATACGACTGTCACAGGGTGCACACACTGATCTGCCCGACACTCGTCGGCTCGCTTCCCTCCTGCAACTGTTTTAGTGGCAACAAACATGCAACATGGTCAGCATTAACATAGGCACACATCCACACAACCTGCCGAGTGAACAGTGGACACTCTTTTTATTCATAGAGATAAACATACCTCCCGGAACAGCTCCTAACAGAATCGGCAGTGGCCTCACAATCCTCCTCACCAGCCTGCAGCAAATTAGCTGGTGAGACTCAAGACAGACAGTAACCCATCTGCCTGATTAGGGCATCCTAAAATCTGCCTTTCCTAATTTATAGCCCCGCCCTCCTCTGGCGGCTACATTCAGGATTGAGAGGCATTATTTTTCGTGTGAACCTATACACTTTTTTAAAGGAAAATCCTGCGTATGCACATGCACTTCCTGTGCACAATCTGAAATCTGTATAGTAAGATCAGATAAGATAACTATATACCATTTCCAGACCTGGCCTTGGTCTGCTTATATAGGAATTTGTGTGCAGAAAACAGTCAAAGTCAAGTAAGGAATACTAGCATTTAATGAAGCATAAAAGAAAAGTGCACACAATGTATAACACGTACTGTAAATACAAATGTGTGATAAAAACTGATTGCATTTGTTTCAACAGTACTTATCAAAAATCAGTGTATCCAATAATACCATTACGGAGAACATCAGAGTAAACAATCACTTAGATTCGTCTGATAAACGATACTATTTAGTCTAGTTCAGGTGCAACGAAAATCAGACAGCGGGTCACTTAACCGCAGTTTAAATTCGCAGTCTGTGATCCAAACGTTCACAAACGGACAGCCCCCACCACCAACAAGTAAGCTTTTACTGACCTGCTATCTAACAAACAGATTTAAGTGTTTTCATTTCCATCATTACCTCAACCTCCGTGTCTGTAGAGGGCAGTCTGCCTCGATGCCTCTGTAGAAAAAGCAATTGTTTCTCTCCGGACAGATTTGCCCTGCGTACCAACAGAAAGAAGCGCCGCGTTCTCACATTTCCACAAGTGTGGCTGCACAGGTGAGTTTACGTTCATATGATAACTGTAATGAATACTTCAGAGTTTGGGCCTTCACATTCTGAGACAGTGACACATTATCTGTCGTTCACATCCTCACTTTTCGCTCTAAGAATTAAGAGGCCGCGAGTAATAGTAGATACTGGAGTCAAAAAAAACAATGAATGGAGCTAGCTAGTAAGCTAGCGTTAGCATAGAATAGTCCTGGAAAAAGATGTCAAATTAGTGAGTTCCGCAAATAATTTGAGTCTATTCTATGTGGCAATCGAGGTGGGTGTTGCGTTATTAAAAAAAGACCAGCTCGACGAATTTAAAGGCATAACAATATGTTAAACGCAACCATCTTCTTGTGTTGTGATATGCGCTACAACTGTCACTATGACAACCGACTGGATAAGACAAACTCCTGTGAGTTAAATTAATCTTCTCCAGCTCGCTACAATAAGTTAATGTTGGCTCTAAAACAAGGGGTGAAAACTGAAGCCTTTTCTGTTTAGTTAATAACCAAAGCATCGGCAAGAGCTAGAAAGCGTCCATGGAAATCTCCCTGATCCAGGAGTCACTTACACACACACACTGAAAAAAATCAGGCACTGGGCTATTGCAAACAAAATTGTAAAGTATATGAATCTTCCAGTGTAGTCCTTTACGTAACTGTATTATATGATTATTTCTCTGCACTGTTAAATCAGAAGCCTTCTTCACTCCTGGCTGTGGCTTGATATCAGGTGCAGTCAGCTACCATTTGCACAAGACTGAGAGCTTTTCAGGTTTTGGATGCCTTTTTCGAGAGTGTAACCCACTGTAATAATAAATGTGGTGGTATCTTACTAGGATGATATTGTTCTTGAGGTTAGTAATATTTAGCATTTCCTCTGTTGTGTTGTGAACAAAATACAGTACAAAGATCTGAATTGTTGTTATTACATTGTCCCACAACCCCTTCTTACCCTCAGACAACAAGACCTTTTTCCAATGATAAAGAAAGCGAAAAGGATGTGAGGTAGTATTTATTTTTGTAATGATTCACTGTTTCCGTTATGTTAGAGATGGCGACTACAAAAGTTCCAGAGGTTCGTGACATCACACGGATCGAGAGAATTGGTAAGAATCCACATTTACACTTGGACCTTGACAGTTCAGCTGACAGACACCATTTAATGATGATGAATATGAGTTCTGATTTTCCAAATGTGTTTGATATTAACATGTTCATTCCTCTCTTGTGTATAGGAGCGCACTCTCACATTCGTGGACTTGGTTTGGATGATGCATTGGAACCGAGACAGGTAGCGTTAAGTCTTCATAGTGTGTATCTGTTGGACTTGTTTACTTATTAGTTGGCATTTAACAAGAGATATCTTAAGTGTATATATCTATAAGGAAAGCTTGTTTACCTGGATAAGAAGTACACATCAAGTAATTGTTAGACTACCGCAGTATAGGATTATAAGCAGCAATGTTGTAAATTCAACAGATACATCGAATCACAGCACAGACTGATGTGCATTATCATTATGTGTCAAATTTGGCTTCAAGTGTACCTGTTCCTATTCACCTGCAGGTGTCTCAGGGGATGGTTGGCCAGCTGGCCTCCCGTCGGGCAGCAGGGGTCATTCTGGAGATGATCAAAGATGGCCACATCGCTGGCAGAGCAGTGCTGATCGCTGGCCAACCTGGCACAGGAAAGACTGCCATCGCTATGGGTAAGGGCCACATTGGAGGCTTTCTAGAATACAATATAATTTCATCGTCCTCCCGTGGAAGACATATTGTTGCCTTGCGTTGATATAATTAAGTTATGTTTTCATTAAAGCAAGAGATAAATACTGTAGCTGAGTATACATTCAGCTGAGATTTTTTTTTTTCTGCAGGCATCGCCCAGTCTCTTGGCCCTGACACACCCTTCACAGCGCTGGCTGGTAGCGAAATCTTCTCCTTAGAAATGAGCAAGACCGAGGCACTCAGCCAAGCTTTTAGAAAAGCCATCGGAGTGAGGATCAAGTGAGTGAGCACACACAAAAAATGTGTTTTGTATTTCTAATTGTTTGAAATGAATGACTTCTCATGATTGGTTTCTTTCTGCAGAGAAGAGACAGAGATAATTGAAGGAGAGGTGGTAGAAATCCAGATTGATAGACCAGCCACTGGAACGGTAGGCTGCTATAAATGCACTTATATCGTACTGCCTTATACAGTTAATCTTATCGGCCTGCTTTGGAAAATATTTCACAGAGTACACTATTTGAGTTTGTACATACTGTGCTGTCATTGAAGACAAACTCACACGTTTACTTTTGTCTCTCAGGGTGCAAAGGTGGGCAAGTTGACTCTAAAGACTACTGAGATGGAGACGGTATATGACTTGGGAAACAAGATGATTGACAGCCTCAGTAAAGAAAAGGTTCAAGCAGGGTGAGTAAATCATTTGTTATTTAATCTTTACGTATCATGATTAGGGATGTGCCTCGCAACTAATTTGCCTGATGTTTAAACTTAGAATAATCAAAGAAACACACCGAAAACAGTTGAAATTGAGCACAATTAAATCTACAAGGGTAAACGTAGTCCCTCCCGTAATTTTGTATATTATTTAGAGACATTTGAAACCTTTAGTCACATTCTTTAATAACCAAATTCAATTTAAAATGCCGATGAAAAGTATGACTCTTTGTGCCATGCATTATTAACGTTGTACATTATCCTGAAAACATGATGACAAAAGTTCAGAAATCAACAGTATTAAACATAACAAGACGACCTGGATGACTGAAAACCTTCATCAACAATACTAAGGGAACGTGCCTGATTATTTCAACAGAATTGGGAAACATTGGGTGAACGCTATCCCTAGCAAATACGGTAAAAAATAATTTACTAGTAATATGGATAATATCTTAAACCCAACAATTAATGGGTGTTATTTTTGTAAAGCAACAGTTGGAACACATGACATTTAATTTACTATTTATGTCAGTACGCAACACAAAACGTGTACAATAATAGAATGATAAAAAGTTGAACCAGCCAGCTGACTAATCACGTACATCCATAATCAGGAACACTCAGGCCTGTCAGACAGCCATACTTAACGTAATCTGTCTCTGTCTTTCTCTGCGCTCCTCTCTCAGAGATGTTATCACCATTGACAAAGCCACTGGAAAGATCAGCAAGTTGGGTCGCTCCTTCACCAGAGCCAGAGACTATGATGCCATGGGAGCTCAGGTATCAATAAGATTTCACTGCTTTAGTCATTAATTCACACCTGCAAACTAAAGTAGAATTTTCAATGACAGCCTTGTGTGTGTTGTCCTTGTAGACTCAATTTGTGCAATGTCCAGAGGGAGAGCTGCAGAAAAGGAAAGAAGTGGTCCACACGGTGTCCCTCCACGAGATCGACGTCATCAACAGCCGCACACAAGGCTTCCTGGCTCTCTTCTCCGGAGACACCGGAGAGATCAAGTCCGAGGTCCGCGAGCAGATTAATGCCAAAGTGTGTGAGTGGAGGGAAGAAGGCAAGGCCGAGATCATTCCTGGGGTAGGTTCAACTACATGTGTGTATATTTATATTTGCTTTCTCTGTGATTGTGCTTGACTAAGTTTACACATTTGTGGCCTCAGGTGTTATTTATTGACGAGGTCCATATGCTGGACATGGAGTGCTTTTCCTTCCTGAACCGAGCCCTGGAGAGTGACTTGTCCCCAGTTCTCATCATGGCCACCAACAGAGGCATCACTCGGTACTGTTTACGCCTAAACTTTCTACCAGTATTAGATAAGATACTTTCCCCCGATACCATTATTTGGAGAACTTTATTTATTATTATCTATGTTTCTAGCTTGTTGTATTGTATTTTCTATTGTAAAAATACTGAGTTCTAGTTTAAAAATGTCTCTGAATAGGAATTCATTATTGAATGTAATTTCTAAGCTTTTCATCCTGAGAATTATCAAAAATGTGGTTAAATGAATTATGCTATATTTCTTGTGATTTTAACCCTGCATATCAAATATATAACTAAGTATCCACTCTTTTGTCTCTCAGCATCCGTGGCACAAACTATCAGAGCCCTCATGGCATCCCCATCGACCTGCTCGACCGCCTACTCATTATCGCCACCTCCCCTTACACCGAAAAAGAGACGAGGCAGATCCTCAAGATCAGGTGAGAATCTGCGTTCGTCATCTGTGTTTGCCTCTTGTCAGTGTTAAAGGAGGGAAGTAAACCTGCATGGTTTCATTTCAGATGTGAGGAGGAGGATGTGGAGCTGAGCGAGGAGGCTCACACCGTCCTGACTCGCATCGGCATGGAGACGTCACTGCGCTACGCCATCCAGCTGATCAGCACTGCTGGACTGGTGTGTCGCAAACGCAAGGTAAGCTCAGTCTGAACGACCAGAGTGATTTTCAACACATGAAGTCCTCGTTATCACTATTTATAAGCATTTCTTTAGTCATGAAATCCAGTAGCATCATTGTTGATGTCATCTGTGTGTTTTGGCTCCTCCAGGGGACAGAAGTCCAGGTGGAGGACATCAAAAGGGTTTACTCGCTGTTCCTGGATGAGGCCAGATCCTCTCAATACATGAAGGAGTATCAGGATTCCTTCCTCTTTAACGAAACACGTGAGTTTTCTGTCTGTCCTCTCCGCCTCTGCTAGTAATTCCTTGGCTTTGCATCCCTCACAGCAACTGTTCACTTAGGTGCTGTAAAGTAATATCAAAGTCAAGTAATGGTTTAAAATGCTGAAACAGATTCTAAGCCAGGGGCAACTGCTGTTATCTGCTGCAGTCATTAGAGAGGATTTCACTTTTGACGTGCTTCTTAAACTAAAATACTGCTCTGCGTAGTGCTCATTTGGTCTGTAGTTTCGCATCTAAGCAGAGAGAGAGAGTGATAAGAAAAAAAGATGTATACAAAGGAAAAAAATTGGTAGCCTCAGCCCTCTCATTATATAATTTAGAAAATTAGACAAGTTCTTCTAGAATCTCGATTGTACATTAAATGATCAATAAGCGTGATGTATCTCTTACATTTCAGAAACTGGTCAGATGGACACCTCGTAATGAAGACGAATGCTTCCTTTTCTTTCACTTTGAAGTTTTTATGTTGTCGATCCCCGTCTGCTGTTGGAGTCAATATAACTACTGTTGTTAAAGTTGAAATAACTACTTCTTCAAATTTAGTGGACATTGAAGATAGAATTCAAATGTATTAAAGTCACTGAATTTCCCGATATTTTCCTTCTCTGTTCGAATTCAAATGTATCCACTGAACTGGGACTTATTTCTAAATTTACCATGATGCTGTTCTTCATCGAGGCCTTTCCATTCCTTCAGTGTTTTCTTTTGTTGACTTATCTTTACATGGTTTATTTTTATGCAAATGATTAAACAGGCTTTTGTAAGCACACTTTGATTTGTCTGCTTGTTTCTCACTTAATCTTTAATGCTCAATTCAGGAGAAAACAGATTAGATCATCGTACGAAAACATTTGTTTAATTTACATGAATGATATGACCCACACCAGTTTCAGCAGCCTCACTCAGTTGTTGTGCATACAAATATATCCAACCAAGACTGCTGTTAACCCAGTCACCTAGCATCAAAGACTAAAACCTTTCTGGAACTCCTCAACATTTGCATGAAAAGCATTGTCCCTATTAAATAAACCATAAATTAATACATGAAATTGCACAAACAAAAATGCTGACATATTTTCTTATGATTGAGAGAAAAACATCCTTAAGTGTGCTGCTGTATTAGTGCCCCGTCCGACTTACAAATTAATGGTCAAGTCAGTCTTGATTTGTCTAATTCATACTGCTAAAGCCTCATATTAGCCTCAGCTCATTTTAGAGGGCATCTTAACACCCGGCTGATAAGCAGTGATTATCTGCCATTCCTGGTTTTGTGTCTTATTTCACCTCTGACTGCAGCCAGCAACATGTGTGGAACAGAAATGTGCTCTTTTGCACCTGCAACTACATCCAATAATGATGTTACAGTGTCCTGAGGTAGATCTGCACATGACTGCAGTAAAGTGTTAACTTAAAGCACTAGAGGTCAGCAAAAGCAAAATCATATAGGATAGTTACACTAATGGTAGGGTTTAAAAATGTACGTTTGGTCAAGAACTATGGATTTTGTCCCCTATGTCTTCCAGTGGAATCATGTTGCCATTATGGACATTATAAATGATTGCAGTGGCAAAGCATGTTTCAATGTACATATTGGAATGTGAATAACATCTTCAGACAGAAGACAAAAAGAAAGTAAATAAAAACATGAAACTAGTGTGAGTCTTAATTGTTTAGTTCTTTATTCTTGACAATAGTTTGGCTTATGGCACCATTTTGAAACAACCCTTAACAAGAGAAACAGTTTAAATACCTGGCATCATGAAAAACTGAAATTCATAATTAACTTGAGACAAAAGTCTGATATAGTTTGAAATTGCCGCCACAAGGTGGCACCCAAAGATCTCTCTTGAAAACATCTTTTCAGCAAACAATACAATGCACGAACTGTAATGAGCCACATCCATGCTTTTCAATAAACGAGTCAAACCGCATTGCTGACAGCCTAAAAATATCTTCTAGCTGCATCAGTTGTTTGAAGCCTCCTTGCATGATGGGTGTGCGCTCATACTGTAAATGACTGCAGTCAACCCACACCTCAATCTCACACCCAGTGTGATACACTGTAGGTGCTACCCTGCGCTGACACACACACACTATGTAACAGGCTTCCTCACACCTAGATTCTTCTGAATTGAGATAATTAGTGCTTCGGATCCCATCCTCACAACCTTGTTTGTAGGAGTTTTTCCATTTTAGGTTTAATTCATCTGAAAATGTCAACGAATTCCAGTTTTAACACTAAAAGCAGTCTCAGTTAGGCCTGTAACCATAACTAGTTATGTTCGGTGATATATTGTCACACAGATAATTTAGTTTAATCATTTCATTGTCATTGATTAGATAATGTAATAGCATAATAATGCCGGTACACCCCTTAAGTGCAATGCAAACTTTTAATTATTAACAATATTCAGACACTGGAATTGGAATGTGAAACAAATATTAAGATATCATATATAAATCATTTTTAAAAAACCCAATGGGCTCATTAACCCTGTTAACAAAAATGGTCATGGTCATATACATTTATCGTTAGGTTAGGTAGACAAGACGTATACAATAAGATAAGGTCTGTATGATGGAGATATTCATTGGGCATTTCACTGGTTGCTATATATAATTTATTCTAAAACCCCTGCATTGAATGACAAAGACTATTTCATATTGCAGCTGGTTGAAATTTCATTAAGTCGCCTTTCAATCAATCAGACTTATTTCAGTAATTTTTATAATAACCAAGGCTGTACTCCCAGTCATGAGCATCACCCACATCCCTCTACCAAGAAGCTTCAAATCTTACTCCACCAATTAGAGCAGATTAATCAATTTACCTGCATATAGTATGAGCAGAGCGCAGACCGTCTCCTATGTGGAAATGAATATTTAATGTTTAGTGCTGATGGGAGAGAGCCCGGCGCGGATTACCCTGCCGCCTAGATCCCATAAATCCCACCTCGGTCCCACGACGCTGCTGCCTACCTCCACATCTGATGGATTCACCCGTTGGATAAAAGCTGGGCTAGACTTCAGGACGGTTCAGTTGTTTGGATGTAAAACAAGCTATGCATGCTACCTTTTCTCTTAGGATAAACCTGTTTTCTGTCCGTGACTCCCAGTTTATTTAATCTTTCTTAAAATGTCAATATTCTAATCAGATTTTGGAGAGCAGAGGCAGAACCCTCCTCTGAGCAGAACTGCAGCAGCCTCAGTGTTTTTACCATCAGACGGAATAAACTTAAACTGAAGACATTTCTTTTTCCAGTGTCCAGTGTTTACAGATCACATTCAGGTCAGGGCCTCTGGGTGCTAGCAGGTTTTCTTGGATTGGTTCCCTCTCTTTGTCCACACACACACACACACACACACACACACCACTGTCCACAGGCTACGAGGCTGCGCAGCATGCTAACATGTTGTGGCATTTTGCCTGCTGCACAGATTTGGATGCCCTTTCTCCACCACAGGAAGGCCGTGCTAGCATCCTCCCAAAATGTCCCCGTCGCACAGTCCCACACTTCCATCTCTTAAAGCGGAGGTTGGTTAATTTGGTTCTAGAGGAAATGCAGACGTCAGAGAATGACCTTTCAATCGCACCACTCTGCCCACGACTGATGATTTTTGATGATTTCCACCTGGGTCACACTGACAGGCAGGAAAAGCTCTCCACTCTATTGACTGTGTCAGAGGTCACAGGACATTCTCATAGTCTAACGAGGCTTTCGCTATGAATGCCATTAGCTTAATGTATCCGTATCAAAAATCAATTCCATCACTCATGAAATGCATTGACTTGTTGACCAGTTCAATTGATTTAAGTTATTTACAGCTCAAGTTGGGATTAACACGTGCGTTCACCCGTCAACCTGGATCTGATCCCGGTGAGTCCTTTTGGTCTTAAGATTTGATACGTAGAAATTCTGCATCAACTTGTCTAAAACTACAACTGTCACCTTTGCTCTGTTGAGTTTTGTACATGTGTTATCCCAAATGTTCCCAGCAAGGTCCAAACCCAGAGAAATCCATCAGTTTACCCAAGGTAACAGTGCATTTTTCATTTGGCCACGTTGCTGCTTCCGGGATAGGAATGTCCGGCAATAGACATTTCTTTTTTTGCTTAAATGTATGATTATGAGGTCACTTTTGATGACACAATGTATTGGCTTTAGAATAATGAAATCGTCAGTGAGATTTAGATTAGTTGCTTATATAAACCCTTCTTTGGCAGCCTGGGAACATTTCTGTCTGTGTCTCATTGCTATTATATACTACACGATTGAACAAACTACACTTCCTGCAGTTGTCTTTGCAACTCTCGACTCTACACCTGACTCACGCCCCTCCTATTTAGTGATTATGCATAAGTGGACATCTTAAAGTACGGGTCAGGACCAGAAAGCCCAGTTAGCTTTCAAATGAGAAAAGACCAATCGACACAATTATTACGCTTTACAGATGGTATATACTTATCTGGTACAAACCCCTTCAGCATATTTCCTACGCTCCTCTATCATCCCATGTTTATTTTTGCGTCTGTCTCTACGCAGTCTCTTCTCTGACGTCACGTTCCTCAAATACATCGTAGGATGTAAGCACCATTTGGAATGCGGTGCCCGCGAGCGGGTAGGATTCAAGTCCATTTCCTGAGGTTTCCGAGAAAAAATAAATCTTCACGCTCCCTCTCCCGCTGCCATATGTGAAGGGGCCGAGCTCGTGATTCCTGTGGTAAAGTCAGAGAAGGAGGTCAGTGGAAATGCACCGTACTGTATGCACGCTCACATATGGTAACGAATGTATATGTTCTTTTCATGTCGGAAACGCAGGGAGAGGTGACACAACGTATTCATGCTACATCAGATTTGACACAAAAAAAATTCAAGGATCATTTGGACAGAAAAAAATGATTGAGTGTGAATACATGATATCAATAGTAGCATTATATGTTGAAATAAACGATGGATTTGAGCTGCCTCAGTCCCCCTGTCACTCTAGCTTGATCCAGAAGTTTTGACACTATTGACCGTTTTGCGGCACAAATGAATATGGTGGACTGATCCGAAAGTGTGAGAGGCAACATGCATCCGGTTTCTACATCATTGTCTGAGAGCATGCAGTGGTTGGCAGGTCACCTACCGTCATGAATAATCCATCGACCCAATTTATCACCCGTTTCAGAGTGCTACCTCAATGACATTCATTCATTTGTGGTTAACAGCTCCCTGCTCCCATTCCTCCGGATGTGTAAGATGTGAGGGAAATTGAGAGAAGAGAGCGGAGCATGAAAAGAAGCCTGGCTGACGCAAATCATTTTTGGTTCAATTAAGGGTTTGCCAAGAGTAATGTCTGGATAATTCCTGATTTAAATGTACGACAAGGAACTTTTAACTGGTTGTGAAGCAGTCTCACCTTAATGTATGACTTTCAAAATGAGACTATCAATAAAAAAAAAATGGGCTATGGTTATTCTTAATGCCTGCCACGGGGTTGGATTCCAAAAAATTACAATTATTTCAATGGTGGAGCGCGGAGGAGGAATTGAGGAGTTTCACAGCTAGAGGAAAGAAGCTGCTCTGTAGTCTGGTGATATGGCAACAGAAAAGGCTGTATTACCAGACAACTTAAGCATAACTTCACATTTGATGTTGGCCTTGCTACCGAGCTGTATCTCGCTGTTTTCTGTTTATTCTGAAGACGTAACATCATTAGAGAATGTTGCACTTGCGGGTGTAAATGCATTGCCTAGCCAAATCAAGACTTTTAGAACAGGGGACGGCAATGCTCTTATCGCTTTTGACCGATTGGCTGTCAAAATCAACAACAACAAAAAAAAATCAAACTTCTGTTTTGTAGCTGCTTTAAATAAACGCCAAAGTACAGATAGATAGTCTAAGACTTTATTCAGGTAATGACAAAGGAACTAAAAATAGAAGACCATAAAAATACTGGTCCAGGATAATTTTGCTGCTTGATGCTTCACTCCTTTACAACAGAGGTCCATTTCTTTTTCTTTTTTTGCTTTCTTATGACAAATTAGTTATGGATACATTTCCAAAACTGATATAGTTCATCTGTTTTCACACAATTAGTGTGTAATTACAGACATGTATGATTTGTTTCCATATAGCAGTTCCTAAGCCCACTGTCTCCCTGCTTCAACACACCTGATTTAAATGAATGGATCATCATCAGGATTCAGCAGAGCTTGATGACGAGCTGATCATTGGAATCTGGTGTGTCAGAGCACGGGAACAGCTAAAACATGCAGGGCAGGCAGCCACTAAGACCAGGAGTGAAAAACACTGCATGACATTGCTCCATAAATATATTGTGGTATTTAGCATTTTCAAAATGCCGCTTTTTCCACCAAATTAGCTTTGATTCTTGTTTCAAGTGAACCAGCCTGTTTTTTAGCCAGTTTTGAGTGCAGCCATTCTAATCAATGAAGGGCATTGCATAATGCGCAGTAACCTGCTGAATATGACATACCCACTTGGGTTTGTGCTTTTGGTCAAGGAAAACCTAACCAAAGCTATTTGTTGGTTCTAGCTGGGAGCCAACTTTTTGGCCAAGCCAATACATTTTAGGTCAAAATACTCTGAAGAAATCCTGTGTGGTGATTCTTTGAGCGGCTCTTTCTTGGCCAACATTGATGAAGCATCCTTAGTTACAGTGGTTCTGCTCAACACTGGTAGAAGCGTGGGCTGATTCACCACCGGACACCGACAAGATTCAAGAAACGTTGAAACGAAACCAGTTCAAGACCTAATTTGGTGGAAAAGCAGTATTAGACTGTGATTAGGTACAGTGTCATAGTCATATCAGCATGCTAACATGCTGAAAGGAAATTGCTATAATTCTGATTTGAGCAGGTATAACAATTACCATGTTTACTCATGTCAGCTAATGCCAATGTTTGCTAATAAGTATACTGTGCACAAAGTAGCAGACATTTTCATTTTGACCCGTTAATGGCGGTGAATGAAAACTTCATATATCACCAAAGCTGTCATATTTCATCCAGACCGGGACAAAAGTGTCTGCTTTCTGAGGCAAATTTAATGGCAATGCGTCCAATAGTTGTTTTGATATTTCAGTATGTGGCGGATTTGAATGCCAAACCAGCGCTGACATCATCGGGAGCCAGGCCGTTGTTTGGCTGAAAAAGCGCAATAAGTTTTACTGAAGAAAACACGGAGGGTGGTCGTGGACATGTGGGACTGATGCTCGTCTGACTCCTCTGTTCAGGCAGAGAGAGCTTTTGCTGGAATGATTCACTGGCTCGAGCAGTGGGACTTTGTGCGCTGTAGATATACAGATCTACTAAGCTCCAAGGTATTAGAGCACAACTGATTCAGCCCAGTTGCAGAACACTTAATCAGCCGGGGAGGTGCAATATTAGCTGTACGTGTGATGTTTTCCCAGATTGAAGCACTTTTAATTCCACTGCAAAGAAATCATGGAATATCCTGAATTATTGTCTTTTTTTTTCTTACCTATCCATATTTAACAACCAGAAATGCTGAAATGAATCCTCTTGACATCTTGTGCTCTTGTAAGAGTGCTTGCCTGTGTGCATTTAGAATTCTGTGTGTGTACATGTTGTTGTGAGCTGTTTGATCTATGAATCTGCATCAGTGTATTTTTGCGGCCCCTTGGCTGCGCACACCTGCGTAACACTGAGAGAGACGGCCATTTGTCGCATGTGGGACACACTCCATGTATAGCGTGCGATCCGCTCATCTGCCTCCATTCACACCGAGACGTTCGCCATTCATTGCCTCACAGTCATTCACAAAGCCCCTTTCCCCTTGCCTTCGGCTTCATGTGTGGCACAAATGGATGGCGCATGCATAAATAGCCAGTGGATGTTTTCTTTTTTCCCGAAACAGTTTATGCTACAGTGCAAACGGTGGTTCTAAATATAGAATCATGTGAGCTAAAAACAGCATCCAAAGCCAACCAACATCATTCACTCTTTGCCAAGTCGAGCATAAGCTCATGTTTAATTCACAGAACTCTGGTGTTCATAACTCCACACTTGCTGCGCCCGAGACACTGACCCCACTGCGACACGTAACAAGCGCAGTTGCGGTAACACTATTCCACTGTCAATTTACATTACATCCTCGTTAGTGAGCATGCAAATCAAATTAATCCCTCGTCGCATTGGAGACCTCGCTGACACAGCTTGAAGTGAAGCCATACTGCTTCGAGGCCCGATGGGAGGCGAGGAGCGATCATTAGAAGTGGCTGCTGGGTAATGACGTCCTCTGCCACGGCGGCTCCAACGACCATTTGCTTTCCATTCATGTCTTCTCGAATCGTCCACGTTGGTTCCCTCATTGACATTGCTCAACCCACCATGAAGCACATCTCTTTATTAATTCCACATGGACAGACAGCAAAGACGAGGAGCACGTCTCATGCCTCCCCCGGAACATGTGTCGGCTTCTTTAATGACACTGTAACGCATGCAGAGCCATCCATTAATGCGGACTCCTGACAGCTGAAGGTTAGTTGGCTCCTCGGGCCTGACCGCCCATTCACAAACGAAAAGACATGATGTTCCGACAATGAGAAAGGAAAAGCGGGAAGAAAGATCTCCAAACTGTTTGACATCCAACCAATGTGGCACCTCTGCTGTACAATGAATGTGTGGATGTCAATTATTTTTGTACATTTTCTGCTCTAAATAGCTGCTGATGTATCGGCCTCCTCATTATTTTACCAGTTGTTGTATATCGTCCTGGTTTCCTGTCTAAAACGAAAGCAGGCATGTCAGGAGCATCTTGTGTTTGTGGATTATTTTGTCTTGTTGTCTACAAAGATAATATATGGTGTACCTCAAGGATGAGTTCTTGGACATCTGCTGAGTAGCTGGCCTCACTACTTAGTTGTTTGAGCGATGTAAAAGTAGTCTTTTTTTAGTCTCCAACAAACACTGAATTTGTTTAGGCATTTCACCAAACGCACTGTTAGCTGGTTGATTGGTTTGTCCACCACTTTCGTCCTGACTGAGTTACCTCAGATGAATTGTCATTAAATCTGGAAACGATATCCGTGTTGCCCAGAGAATGAGCTCTCACCTCGGTAATCCCCCGACTTTTCGTCTCACATCACCAGCAGGTCAAATGGCTCTCTCATCCTGTGGAGTACCTCAACATCTCTGAAATGGATCATAACAGCGTTTTGTACGGACATTTGCAGTTTCTCCGAATCACAGTGACTCAAAACACCATGTTACATTTGTCAAACAAGCAGGGGAGCAAGTTTCTGTCGGGTTTTTAAAAATGGATGTGCTAAAAGAGCTGGACAAGATGACTCACCATCCATTCAGATTGGAAGCTGAATGCAGGGCAGTCTTGTGAGAAGACACTTTGGACCAGTGTTGGAAAGAGCACTGAAAATCTGCACTCAAATACAAGTACACTTACATTACTAAAATATTACTCAATTACAAGTCAAACTACAGATATTAAAAAAGGGTCTTCTGTGGAGTTTTGTGTTTTTGTCTGTATGTCAGGGTTGTCATTGGCTCGTTTGTGATCGGATAGCATTATTGGCTACAAAGATACTATTAAAAGGTTTAGATATTAATTCAAATTATACTTGGTGCTCAATTGTGATTTTAAAGTTAACGTAACTAAGTTAATTAGACAGTGTAATGCAAGTGCGAGTAAATGTACAGCGTGGAAAAGATTACCCCTAAAAATGACATAAATACAGTAATTTGAGTAGCTGTAATTAGTTACTTCATACCCTTTTTTTGACTGTGGCCTTAATTTCATGAAAGATATCAAAATAAATTGTTCTCCGCATCTGTTACTAGAATTTTTTGCTCATTTCAGCTATTTATTTGTTATTATTAGTTCAGTGTGCAGCTCTTACTTTGTATAAGTAGTCATGGTAAAAAACGTCATTTGATCAGCAAGCAGCCAATTGTTACATAAAAAGGGGATATTATACACATGTTGGATAAAAACAAAACCACAGCTTGAGTCAAGAGTTGGCAACAACAACATCCATCAATATACGTGTTTACAGAGCACTTTGAGTTTGATGAGCTTCTGCTGAGCGAGCGGCTTCACCTTGTCTTCATGTATAATTCTATATAAAAGAAAAGTATCATGATTTGATCCTATTTAGGAAAAAACTACATACTGTAATAACAAATGAAAAATTGTGTTTTTTAATTATTTCCATCAGCGTGATGTGAAGGGTGTTCATTTTGTCTCTTTGTAATGACAGTGGTTGAGAACTTGAGCACGTCCCCGCCTCAAGTAAACCTCTAATGAAGCAACGATTCTATTTTTATCTTTTCCCCTCAATTGCACTAACAGCCTTTAGAGTCATTTGTTGTTTTTCTCTTCTCTCCTCCCTGTTTCTCCCTTGAATCCCTCATGTTCAATCCTGTTAGTGGAAAGAAATATGTGTTACATGGGCCAGTGGATGACTTGCTTTGTCAGTGCGCATCTCTGTCTTCACGCGGTACAGTGTGTACTGAAGTCCCTGCTCATTTCATCAATGTTTCATCTGTGTTTCATTTCTGTAGAATACATAATAATGTGCTGTGCACTAACAAACAGACTCTGAAATGACGTTAAAACTCTCGGTTTGTTGGATCAGCCGGTGAAAAAACAGATCCCGGGTCCCACATTCACACACACGTGACACTATTTCACATCAGATGAGTCTGGGAACGTCTCACCAGGTGCAATCAGAGGCTTCTATGATTTTCTCCGCAGCACTTGCTTTGGTGGAGGTTACTGTGTTTCTCCAGTGTGAGGCAGGTTGGAAAAGTGGGTGTCTACATAGAGAGGTGAGAGATTCACAGTGGAGGTGTGATGCTGCAGGCTGCACAATCTTCTTTTTCATGTGTTCCTTCACAGACAGCCTTTTTTCAGTTTGAGACAAATTACCACGTCTCCTTTTCTTACCCCGACCTCTATTTGTGCTGTGCTGGTAACTTCACATTAATCATCCGGTCAGTCTAATTACATGAGTGTCTCTGCCTGCAACCAAACCTTTCTGCAAAGTACTCGGCAAACCCAGACATTCCTATAGAGAACGCTGCTGCCGTTACGTCAGTCGGAAATCCCTTGTACCAGCTCACAACAGATTTTGGAAAGAATCATGTAAATCAAATAGATTTACTTGTTGTTTAATGTACAAATCCACGGCTCAAGAGTGGTGTGAGTCACGTTTCTTGACAGATTGTTATTTTAGAAGTAATTGAGTAAGATTGTGGTCGACACCACAACAAAAACCTTTTGTGTTCTAAATTTATAATGAGACGCTGCCAAGACGAAGTAGATAGAAACCACTTTAGGTCTTTAATTTGAGCCTGTACATGTTTTCTTTAAAGCAGAACAAGAATCAACGATTTACTACCCTGTTGAACTGCCAGGTTTTTTTTAAATACAACACAGTGGATTTTAATTGTATACCCCATGCTGTGCATTATAGCTTGATGATTCTGTTCTGGATTGTTCTTTTTGAAAATAATAACACAGAATGTACATCATGCCCCACTCCAACCCGCTAGCCGCTGAGTTGCAGATGTTGAGTCTCCATGGACTGGATTAGCTGCTTACCGAGCTAATGGCAGCTACCTCCATTTAGCAGCAGTTGGCGCTCACTGCTACTACTTTAGCAACAAAGCTACCTTTATCTATCAATCAAGAGTCTCCATAAATCACATTAGTACTGTAACTGGCCTCTCATGACGTTCTCGGAGGCCACGTAGAGCCCCGGTCCATAGGTGTGCATTTGCAGTTACAACAAGTCAAGGTATCTGTCCAGAGCTGACCCAGTTTCACCCAAGTCACTGCATAAAGTTATAAAGTTGTGTTTTCGTACAGTAATATGGGAGGCCCGGCCCAGCAACACACTCCTCTGTTTGCGTTGTTCTTGCAGCATCTTCAAATGTAGTAAACGGTTATTGGACAAAAAATTATCTCACGCCCCCAAGTACAGGATGAGTCGTCAACATTATTAATGATCGTGACATGAAGTTCCGAACTCCAAAATTAAACATGCATACAAAACAGCTTTATACAGTATAAGGCCACTGTTGGGCATGGTACTGGCCTATATGTAAGAGAATACATAATTTAATTCAAAATTGAAACTTTCTAATAAGCTAGATTCATTACAAATAAAGTGAAAATATTACTTTTTATTATTGTAATTTTGATAATAAGGCTTACAGCTCAAGAAAATCAAAAATCCAGTATCTTAAAATAATAGAATATTACAAAAAAGAAAAGAAACAATCAAAAAAGCATTTATAATACACAAATGTTTGATAGCATGGTCAGCAAAGCAGTTACTAGTCCTGTTGGAAAGGGAAATCAGCATCTCCATACAGTATTTTCCAGCAAGGAAGCTACCAGTAACTGGTTGGCTGACCATGGTATTACCGTGCTTGATTGGCCACTACCTGACGTGAACCCCATAGAGAATCTATGGTCAGGCGAGTAGGCTGCTCTTGAGGAAGATGAGAGACAGCAGACGCAACAATACAGACAAGCTGAAGGCCGCGATCAAAGCAACCCGGGCTTCCATAACACCTCAGCAGTGCCACAGGCTGATCGTCTACATGCCACGCCGCAGTGATGCAGTAATTCATGCAAAAGGAGCCCTGACCAAGTGTTGAGTGCGTAAATTAACATACTTTTCAGACATTCATCATTCCTGTATTATAAATCCTTTTTTTTTAGATGTGTCTTGTCTTATAACATAAATATTTTGAGATAGTGGACTTTTGATTTTCATAAGCTGCATGATTTTCAAGATGTCAATTTCACAAAACAAATAAATGATTTCAAAGTAACAGTCATTTCCAAGTGTATATGTTTTTAATTCTATTTTTTTTATCTGAAACATTACTGATTTGAAAGCTGACTTTATCCTTCAGGAGCTGAGTAAATATCAAAACAACAGGCCCCTGTGCCTCCAAATGCACGGTAACATTTAAAAAATGGACGGCCCAAACAATGCCGCTTTCAAACCCCGAAACAAGCTGACATTTTGAAGCTTACATCCACCGGCGGTTATTTTTCAACCTGAGTTTACCCTGCGTGTTGTACAGAGTTTGTTCTCTGTGAGTTTAAGTGCAAATGGAAATTCCAGCGCTTGCTAGAATGGCTCCCCTCTTCCTGTCTACACCCCAGTGTTTCCTGCCTGACGCATGACTAGGTGTGTTGACTTTGAGATTGGAGCGTCTGACTTTGGGGTGCGTATTGGTCCGAGTGTGGGAACACTACCTCTCCACTTTGAGCTTCCTCTGGCTCCTGTGTAATCTTCCCCTCTTCAAACTGACTGCACGTCAGGTAAAAGGATCCGTAAGAAATGTAGCTCTTCCTAATTAAAGGCCTCCCGACATCTCAAGTCCTCTTTTGTCACAAATGCAGCGTATACTTACTCTTTGTGTCCTGTCATAGACAAGTCCATTAGTGCTATTAGCTGCCGTATTAGGTAACCCTGCCCTTTTCTAATGAACGTAGGCACACAGAAGGCCTTCAGCTGTGGACTTCCTCACTTCCTGTGAAGGTAAATATTATGTTTTTTCTTTCACTGCATCCATAGCACGGATGGAGCCCTGTGTCGTGTCTGTGATGTGTCAATGCGTCTGTACACCACTCCGGGGACTGCAGGATTACTTTACAAACTGAGCCTCACAGAGGTCTGCCTGACTGCACCTGAACAATACAGTAGTTCATTCAGGGACTAACTCAGGCCATCTCTCACTGTGATACAAATCAAGACTTTGTAAGTCCCTGCAGAGACGAGGAGGAAGGAAAAAAATGGTGTTATGTTGCGTTTTTTTTTTTTTTTTTGGATTAAAGAAAGTCTCAGCATTAATGTAAAACATGAGTCATCCTTGTGTTCACTGTGAGGGAGCTGAACAAGTGTATGAATTCAGTCCTGACAACTACAGATGACTTGGTAACACAAAATGTTGGTCAGTTTCTAAGCGGGCAAAGAACATATCAATTACTTAACAAGAGTATGAAAAACGTGTCCCATTTCATTGAGTAAATCTAAACGGCAGAAAACAACACAAACCGGAGTGCAGTCCTTAAATGCAACATTGCCTCACTAGACAAGATCACCACTTTCCAAATGTTCTGTGGTGCAGATGGTTTTGCTCGCTGCTATCCAAAGGAATGACTTACAACAGTCAACACTGTGGTTTTAAGCCAAACTGGACAGTTGGTCTGAATGGTGATTAATCCACAAGCGGCAGGAATCCACCATCTCAAAATATCTTTCCATGTAAAAAGTTTTATGGATTGAAAATACTGCGAATTTAGTCTGCCCTGTGAAGGTTCATAACAGGGATGCACGATGTGGACTTTTTTTAAGCCGATATGATAAGCGATAATGAACTGCTTCTCATGCCTCCTCCTCCTCCTCCTCCTCCTCTTTTTGAGTGTGTGAAAGCTACCCTTGTTAAGTCTATGAAAGCAATTTAGCTTCATGTTATTGGCTTTATCAGCTAGAATTTCACCGATACGGAAAGAAATAGCAGATAATATGCATTTCCTAATATTGGGCTGGTAATTTATTGGTCGGTTATATATTATGCATCCCTCGTGATTAGTTACTGCTTTTGTGTTTGACTCATAAAAAGGGGTGCATCATATTGATATCCCTTCCTACTTCATTTTTCATCTTGCCATAGTTGTGCTCCCTCGAGTAAAGCCCCATCTTCCAAGACTTACAAGTAGCTACTTAGCTTTGACCTGGGAATTCACACAAGGTTCTTTCATAACGAACCAGAGACAGCAGGATTCTCAAAAACTTGTTTTAATCCTCATATTCAGAGCATACATTCATATTCACGTCCATGTTATGATGATCGTGCAGGGAAACATCTTAAATGTGCAGGACGGAGGGGCCCAATGAATAGGATTGAAAAACACTGTCATGAAATATACAATTCCGGAGTCCCGCTCAACACTGAACATTTCAGGAGAATCCAGCAGTCCCTGACTTGTAATTAAGGAACTTACATGATGGCATAGCACAGCATGTGGTGCTAATGCTAAATCTGAGGCTCATTCTCACTTATGTAACTCTGAAATCACATCTTTGATCTTTCAAAATATCACTGGCAAGACTTTAGCTTTGCTCTGAAGTGAAGCAAGCTCTTTATGAAAGCCTCCAAAAGGAAAGAAGTCCTAATGGAGACGCTCTAGGATGTTGATTCATTTGGGTGACCGAATGAGGAGAAACAACACAGTGGTGTGAAGTGATTAAATAAGTTTATTTGATTTACAGACATGTACATTTTCTATCAACCCCACGACGGGAGCATCACAGTTCAGTTCTAGAATAATATCCTTTGATTTTTATCTGACACGTCTCTTGTATTGACTTGCTCTAAAAATAAAAATAACCTCTGTTTTCTGCTCAACATCAGAAAAAGGTTTCTTTATACATGATTCTTGTATGACAAGAAATAGCACATTCTCAATACATCACTTCAGTGATTATTAACACAGAATTACAACAGACTTTTCTACTCCTAAAGGATCGGTGCTAAATCGACTAAATTTGGCAAAGTGAAACTCAATTCGTGACCCATCTGACCAGAGCCAACGTCCCCCTCTCATGATGACAATATGTCAGCACTTACTGTGAGCATGAAGTGACAGACCTCCGCGGCAGAGGCTGTGAAACTGATGCTAGGCTATGGTTCAAATAAATCCCTGAACATTAAGTGTGCAAAATTGTTCTGATCAGTTGTTCTTGAAAAAAAAAGAAAAAGAAAAAAGAAAACAAACATTTACAAGAGCTACAAAAATGAACGCAAAGATATCGCACCCTAAACATCAGACCAATGCGTCGTCTTAAAACTCGTCGCACTGCGGCTCCTTTTGCGTTGTTATACGTGTGAGATGTCCAATTCATGGTCACAGTAAACAGGATGAATCTTAGTGATGTAGAAAGGTATTGTGTTGTTTCATTGTGATACAAAAGGAGGAATAAAAGGAGGCATTTTTCTAAACCCAAGGACACACAACAAAGTGTAGTATACTCAAACATTAAACTTCCCTTTATAGATTATTCTTCATTATGGTAACAAACAAATAAATACATTGCATCCAAGCCATCATTTACAATACATTGAACTTGGTGCGTGATATAGCTATATATTTCTCTATTGTAGTTAATTAAAAAAAACAAAAAAACAGATTTGGTAACATTAAAAAAAAAACTGATAAAAGGAAGGTAAGAAGCTTAGTTCATTAAGAAGATGTAGGTGTGTAAACACGTCAGGTCGGACAGAATCACATTCAGAGAGCTCCACGCAGTTGGAGAGAAGCTAAAGCTAATGATGTGGCAACAAGGACACAGCCCACACAGCAGCACCCCACACACAGCCAGTGAGTCACGCTCACACATCAATGCTACGAGAAAACCACCTCGACATCTCCCTTTATTCCTCCGCTAAGGTCAATCTCATCCACCCATCCATCCTCCTCCTCCTCCACCTCCTTCTGTGTTTTCTTGGAGGTCTGCAAAGTGCTTTTTATTCCCTTTATGCAGAAGTTTGAAAACCTTTGACTCCATTAGTGGCTTCAAGGTTTCAGCAAAATTCAATTCACCGGTCGATTCGCCAAAAAAGGCGTCCTTCGAGTTAGCTCTGAGTTAAGCTTTGTGCTTGAATGTTTGTGTATACAAGCAATTACAGCTGATTATCTTTTCCTTGTGGAATGGTACAAATACAACACTGCGATTAGCCGATATACCAGATCCAAGATTTTTTTCTTTAGTATTTCTTGTCTAAATCTCTATGTGGTTCTCTAGAACAGAAGGGGACTCTGTTTATCCGCCGCTTCAGTGACATCTGAGGATATGCTGCTCTGGTTTCAAACAGGGATTCCTCGCTTATCAGTTATCAACGATAAGAGCTCGCAATCAGTCTAACCTGGGGCTGAAGAATTTCCTCTTCCTGTCGAGGATTTTGATTTCCCTCAGTAATACACTGATGACCGTGACTCCGGCTCATGTCAGAGCTCCTTTCTTCTAATCATGGAATGGGATATCTACAATTGTGGGGGGGGTCCCTTTCAACAATGCATGTTATTGTAACCGACGTTGTCTGGACTGGAATCCATCACTAAGAGCGACTCCGTCTCTGTGTGGGCGGTGTGTCCAGAAATTTAAAACCAACAATCAGGGAGCGTCCCCCCTGGCTCACTGATAAGGCAGTGTGGATAAAAAAGGTTGGTTCCTATTGCTTCTCATGTACACAAAAAACACAGGTGCTTCTTCTTAAAATACAAAAAGAGTAGCAATCACTTTTGGGAAAAAAGCATTTACATCATAAATTATAAAATATATATATATATATATAGTCCAGTGTCTGCTTTAAGTCGCCCCGATTGCATCATCGTCCTTCCGAAACAATCATAGGCAACGACCTCCAGTTTCAAATCCAACATTAAACAGAAACAAAAAAAAAAAAAAATCGAAATCAAAAGAGATCACAAGAAACTTTTCCCGTGAAAAGATAATGTGC
Source organism: Diplodus puntazzo (assembly GCA_963678695.2). NCBI lineage: Eukaryota > Metazoa > Chordata > Actinopteri > Spariformes > Sparidae > Diplodus > Diplodus puntazzo. The sequence goes on along the minus strand of OZ023167.1, from coordinate 14,179,338 downwards.
AGAAACCTCTCACCTCTGTCATGTTCTCTGGCACTGTCTGCGCTGACTTAAGTGCTAAAAGCTACAAATAAAAACACACATAGGGGTCAAAAGAAACAGCTGTTGATGGGGAAAAGGTCCAATTCTTAAGGCTGATTCACTGACCTTTAGACAGTAACACTTTTTGGCTCTTGGCTAGCGGCTATGTTTACATGCACGGCAGAGCTGTGATCGATCACGAGAACACTGCGTCCAATCTCGTAAAACACTGTATTTACACTGGAGCTCGTGTTTTTAATACTGCCTTTAACGTGTGCAGACTGATCTGATTCGGGTTTGTTTTGACCAGACATAAACACTTTGAGAAGTATTTTCCTGCTGCACATCGCTTCGCTCCACATAGCTTGAATTTTACAGCTTCTGTCCGTTTACAGGCCCCGAGTGTCGAGGTCGAGCCAGAAGGAATTGTGGAAAATCTGAATGGGAGCAACAGAAGTGGAGCCCCGTCTACCGACTAGCAAATATAAAGAGCTTCATCAAACTCATTTAATTGTAGTGTGCATGTAAACATAGTCAGTGATGACGTCCTGAGGGTTGATGGTGGTCAGTGCAAAAGTCTGAAGGAATGTAATGACGCTATGGCACTTGGTGCAGATTGACAGCCGAAGTAACAGACAGACAGACAGACAGACAGACAGACAGACAGACAGACAGGCAGACGGACACATAAGAGACAGACTGTTGGACAGACAGGCAGACAGACAGGGCAGGTTCATGGTCAGCATTCAGTAGTATGGCATCAGGAGTCAGAGGGGTGTCACCCCACCTCCTCCCTGGAAGGTTCAGTGGATCCTCGCAGACAGAGGCGAGGAGGACACCAGCTGTCGCTCGGCGGGCCTCGGTGCACCGCTGTGCACCTTAACACCAGCCTGTGATTCGGAGGCGTTTCTCGGAGGGGCAAGACGCTCCCTCAATCCAGTTCTGAGCAGCCTCCGAGGGCGAGTAAAAAAGGGAAGAGCAGCAGGGGCCGAGAGGCAGAGGAGGATGATCGCTGGCGGTGGTGATGGCGGTGAAGAGGACATGGGCGTGGCTTTTAAATAAGTGGATCAGCTGCCCCTCGCTTTTTTTTTTCTTTTTTATCTCCATTTTTTTCATCCTTCTTGGGTTTGGTTGCTCCTTCAGACTGCTCCTCATTTGGCTGTCACCTGAAAGAGAGAGAGAGAGGGAGAGGAAACAGTGAGCCCGGAGTCTGGCCTCACCACAGGACGTTCTCATGTAATTAATGTTGAGGTCGAAAGCTCCTGGGCCATCTGTTAGGACCTTCCTGATAACGCCTACACACCACGACCAGCCTGTGACCTACATATTTTCCTGCATACCAACACATAGCAGTTTGTTTAATGCGAACCCCCCAAATCTGCGCAACAGCGAGCTATAAGCCACAGATGCTGTCTCTCAGATATGCAGATTGGGGCTTTACATTAGATGCTGATATTAGTCTTTCAGCGTACAAAACAAATATGTCACCAAGCATGTACGCAAAGACTAATGAAGGACGGGGTTTGCACACGAAAAGTCACAGTTCTAAAGGTTTTCACGGGGGACTCCAGTTGGAGATAAGACCATCAAGCGTTCACGGTGCCAGGATTGTGACCTCTTCTGATTGGATGAGAGAGATGGCCGCGCTTCCCGCTGCTTGTTGTGGTCTGTCATTACGGTGCCCTGGATGCTCCAGTACACAAGCTACTACCGCTGCTACAATAGGATTAGCGCCGGGAGCTCGTGGAGCGATGTTCTGAGCCAGGGCATTGCTCTCTCTCTCACACACACACACACACACACACACACACACACACACACACACACACACACACACACACACACACACACACACACACACACACACCGCTAGAGCCACAGACACATCCATATAGACACATATACACACACACACACACTTGTACAAACAAAAACAAGTGTAATAGCTTCCACTGGAGGATTACAGGATTCTCAAAAAACAATGTGTTTTGGTTCTGTAGCTGCGGAGCCCATCCTCTGTGGGATGAACAATTTCAGTCAGTTATTAGTGTCAATTGTTGGCGTAAACTCTGCGAATTGTTTATGAGCCAAACTTGAAATTCAAATGCCAACGTGACGTAGAGATAATTAGTGTTGTGAATGCGTTGATATGTGCTACACTGGCCTGCCTCCTTGCAGCTTCACTACGACTGTGCTGGAGACTGTTGGCTTCGCAGGCAAAGGGGAGGTCTGATTGGTCTGGCAAGAGAATAAACTGTAATCAGACTGACTTGTAGTGGTTTTTGGCTGCGAGGACACAAATCCCAACTGCACTCAGCTGGGCGGACGCTGCTATAGATTCTAAATTCGGCGATGGATGGAGAAAGCTGTAAGTGTTTCGGTAAATGAGTCCAAATATCCATTACTGTAAAGAGAAAAACACTTGAGTTCTTCCAATGACAGAGGGAAATATGAAGGTTTTCTGTATCCGAGTGTGTGTGTCTCCATCTGTGTGCGTGTCTGTATATGTGTGTGTGGTCTGTGGTCGCTGCCATGAACCCACTCCACGCTGCTGACTGAGGATTCGGAGCTTTTGTTGAGTGATAAGAGAGAGAAGAAGGAAAGTATGTGTCTGCAGCTGTGCAAACACTTTGAACAGTTAAAGTTCGGCGAGCGGTGACTGAATCAGAGTTTCGCCTCATGATGCGACTTTGCTCCCTTTCCACATGGGATTGTGATCACTGAAAAAATGAGTGCCAGTGCTCACGCTGATCTTCTGACAGCACCCAGCTCGGGCATGTCCTCTTAGTTATCATGCAGCGCGGGGTGAATCTAGTCAGCGGAGGCCGACTCCTCCTGCAGAGGAAGTTAATTGGATCTCAGTGTTTCTGATCTCCGTCTGGGATTGCATCGCTGGAGATTAATGGCTCGAGATGTGTAACAGCTTAGGCGATTACTGCTTCTCTTCATCCTCGTTTATTCACTCTCCTTCACCAAATTGCTCTCCTTCACTTCCACTCCTCATCAGAATCTAAATTCTCCCCTTCATCTATCCCAGCACTTCACAACGCCACCACCAGCGCATATCTTCTTCCACCTTCCCATGCTTTAGCATGTTGGACGTCTGGGAACACAGGCCAGAGTGAGTGCGAAGGGTGAACACTTGTCATCGGAAGGGCAGCTCAATTGTGAACCGTATTGATTTGTGAGTAAGACCTGAGGGAGGAAACATTTCCTTGCTGATTGGATTATCCCCCAAAACAAATGTTGAAAATCAATCAAGAAATCACAGAGCGCCATGGTGGTTCGCTTAAGAATAGAAGTGATCAGCTCACAGGAATATTTAACTCTAACCTCATGTAGCTCCAGTCACTGTTCTCTATAATTAGCCCTGTTTGACAGTGGGGACAAAATGCTTTAGCTGCCGTGTGTGACAGGGATCTGGTGAAACCCTCAGGCTGAGAGCATTAACTGCCACCGAAACCCGGTAGTGGCAGCCGCGTGGGAGCCTTTTATGTCACCTGTCATTAGCTGCGCATGCTAATGTCGCCCTGCCTGTCAATGGTAATGGCATTACAGCAAAAGAACATACCGTTAGTTTTGCATATTGGAGCCCATTAACTACCAACTGTGTTTACTTGGTATTCCTGCTGGCTATTTTCCAAAGCATAGCACAACTTTTTAGATTGATTTCCTGCCTTCGAGGCAGCCATCGCCTCCTATTCGCCAGTGCACAATGCAAATCAACCTTCAGAGCTTTTGAAGTTGCCTGTGATGGGTAATCCATCACGCTATTACTCTTTTTTTATTTTGTATTTGCTAAGTTATGTGAGGAGGCAGCAAGTGCTTGGAACAATCTCAGTGTTGGAACATTCAAGGACACTTCTGATGGTGAAGATTTTAAATTTGGCTGAGTTCAGATAAATATTATCTAATAGCGACACAAGAACAACAATCATGTTTTCTTGTTGTGTGTATTCTGAGAGAGAGACATTTCAATTAGTTTTTTAATATATATTCTTTTATTTCTATATCATTTACCTTAAATCTGTTGCATGGAGCGTCTCTAAGCACGGTTTGATATTGCAATGTTGGTAATGTTCCGGGAACATTATCATTCTTGCAGCTCCATTATTATTTCCAACCAGAACCAGAATAAAATACGCAGATGGGAAAAGGATGACCCTTTATAACACATAGCTAATGTTGTGAAGGGTCTATTTTAGCCCAAACCATCTTTTCCAGAACAAAGTAGTTTTGCTGCCTTAACTGAACCAAACAGAAATCTGAAAAAGGCAGAAAAACAATAACTTAAAGGGGCACTTTGTAGTTTTGGATAGGAAATATTAAGGAGATATTACAACTGCATTCTATTGTCTGATTACATATGGTATACAATACAGCATTGCACAATGAGACAATAAAGCTGGACCTTGAACCATGACTGAAATGCTTTTCATCAGCCGATGCTCAAATGTCAGATGCCAAAGCGGCCTTGAATGCACAAAGGAGGAACTTTTTTTTTACAATGGTCATAACTGACTATACAGGATGCACTGACAAGTACATATTTTATTGCACAGCAAAAGGAATGGACACTAAAAGTTGTCTCTGAGGTAAAATCAATCTAGACACATAAATAAAGGCTTGACAAAATAGTCAACAGTGGAAAACAGTCAGTGTTAATGGGAAGACAGGATGTCCTCCACCTGAAGGAATTTACACCTTCATATGGTTTTCCACTAAAATCGACTGTTCCCTTCAAATACTGCAGGGAACTGCAACTGGCAGATCGCACTGCCACCTGAGCTGAACTCTAACCATCCAGCAAGAGATCCGTTCACAACTCCATTTCCTGGTGCTCACAAGTCCGTGCAATTTTATCGTGAAAGATTCAAATGGGAGCACTCATCGGGGAGCTGATGATCAAACCTTTGCTGACGTGTTTTATTCCTTGACAAGCAAGAAATAAGGTTTGTATTTTTTTAAAATTTTCATCACTATTTTTCTGATCAGTGTACACGTTGGGGACATTTTTTTCCCACCATGCTTACATGCTGTACAGTATTTTGACGGATGCTTAGAGGACAAATGAACCCAGACGGGGTGATGATATGAAGGGGTAAAACCTTGGCCTTTTGGCTGAACACGATAACCTTTACAAATAAGCCACAGCAGATTCCTTGTCCTTCTAATCAGTGAGTCAGAGTTTAATCTTGTTATTCTTTACCGGCAACACAAGTAGCTCCCCATTGTCCTGCAGTGCAGAGTTGGCTGGTTGGCTGCCAATTATTGTCTCTTTTCTTTGCTCAGTTAATAATTAGAGAGTGGTTTTTTTTTGTGCCATGTGTCTGAGTCTGATAAAGGCAGGAAGTCAGCTTAGGTCTTGATAAAATGCCATAAATTTCATATGACCACCACTCCAGGAATGCGTTGGCCCCTCTCTTAATACAATAGGACGGGAAATGTATCATAGATCAATCATTTGTGTATCATCCCAAGTATCCCCTCCTGCGTTTACGCTGTCATAAAGTTTTGGATGTCCTCAAGTCCAAAGCGACTTTTAAATCCGGATGAAAAATCTTGTTTTTAGATCTCCGTGCCTCCTAACGAGAGGAGCTCTCCATGATGCCAGCCGGGTAATGAGAAGAGAGCCCTATAAATGTTAATGTTCCGAGACTGTCTCTTTGTTATCAACCCCTTTAACTGCTCGTAGAACTGCTGATGTGAAAAGCAATAAAGCGTCTTTTAGGAGAAAAAGGCAATTTACCTGATCATACCTTGACTGAAGAGGGCGGCCGTGTCAGCTGGCTCAACCTGAGGAGAGAGGAACCGATTTAAAGGGTGCGCAAAAAACTTTCAAGCAGATCTTCTCACACCACATTTATTTTTCACTTTTTTCCCCCCCAAATGATATTCCAACCAGTTCACTGAGCACACGCTAGCTGTCTTTCAGTCATCACTGTCTCTGGTCCTCCAGGCCACAGGGCTCAGCCTTCCCTGACCCCGCGCTGAATCTGCACTTAGGCGCAGTGGCATGGAAGATGAGACAGTTCTGCTCTCATACCTCACTAAGTGTAAATGTGGATTAAGTGAATGTGTAGAGAGGGGGAACACGCACTGAACCTGAGCTATAAATGGCAATCCAGCAGCCAAAAAAAGCGAACCTAGAAATAATAAAGCACTCTTTAAGGCTGGAAATAGAAAGGCTCGCTCCAATGAGTAACTCGTTCGGCTCCGCGCTTTTTTTTATAAATAGCTCTGTGTATCTGAGGACACGCTCAAAAGGGGGGGGGGGGGGGAAAAAAAAAAAAAAAAAAAAACAGCAGCAAGGCGCTCTGTAAAGTCACAGAGAATTTTTAAATTGGGGGCTTTATAGCATGAATGGAATCTATAAATACCGCAGTCATGAAACAACCCTAGTTGTACGAAGTTGTGGATGTTGTCGTCTCGGTCCCTGAGGTGCTGTTTGCAGTCTGTTACATAAGAGCCGCTGCTGTTTAAGTTTGAGCTTTTCATTCGTCGGGACGTTTAGTACAAATCTGTCGACTTCTGTAGAGGCCTTTGGTGTACAATGTGAGGTATGCAATGTATGCATAGCTATGTGTGTTTGCTGTATATACATATATATACACCTGAATGTAATCTCACAGGCCGTTGTATGATTAACTCATCAATGGGTGAGGTGTTCAAGGAAGGTTAAGGTGAACGAGGAGAAGCTGAAACTACTCTGACAGTTCTCAGTAGATGGAAGTATGTTCAATAAAAGCAGGATAATAATACATGTTACATTAAATATAGATTAAGAAATACCGTCATTCATATATGTTAATGCCTTATTAACACGTATAACTGCAGACTCAAACTTAATAGTTTATTATCATGTTGTAATGACCTATCAACATTTATAAATGCGGACTAGTTTGCTTTATTAGAAAGTGACAAACTCTTGAGCCTTTCTCAAGCCTTTCTGCTGCCCATCGCTAGCTAGCTGCGTTAGCGACCTTACGGCTTTAGTGTTAGCTCGCATTAGTGTGAGCTACAACAAACCAGAGTTGCGACATGAACGCAGTGCTAGGGGGGAGATGGAATTTAGCCAAATTTAGTGTGTGAATGTTATCTATGACACCTTTAAAGCATCACAAGCTAATAGGGATCTGTCTAAACCTGGCAGCCCAAAAGTTGTTCTCTAAAAGCTAAGTTTAGGATTGATTGATGATTAATAATATTGCTTGCAAAATGGTTACACAAGTTTAGATAATCTATGAGCTTTCAAATGTAGTAGTGTAAAACAGCAGTCCATCTGTATTAAGGATTTTATTTGTGCAAAAGGACACACAGGAACAACCTCCCAGTGCCTCTGAGTGTCTCTGTTTCCTATTTGAGACTTTATGAATTCCATCTGTTGTTCTATTAGCTTTGCCTTACAGCATGTGGTGTGAAAGTAAACGGGGCTGTGGTTAGATATAGTTTGAGTGAACATGTGCCATCTGCCCACACTGTGCCATAATGTGGTCAGATAACTGGAACCACATATTGGACCACAAACTGGTGTCTATTCCTGGCACAGCAGCAAGAGTGTGACTTTTTCTTGAAGTCATTGTTCTGCATTTCATTCCTTTTTGTTCCTGGACCATACCCAACAGAAGCCACAGCACGGCTTAGAGGAGCCGTTGTAGACCCCCTTTGAAACTATATATTAACATTACTCAGAGGAGGTATTTACAGCCTGGATGGCAGCTTGACCCCGGGATTATAAAATGTAGTAAATCCACTGAAACGTGAAGTTGACATTTTCTACATTTCCTTTGCAAATGTTCACTTTTTTTCCCACTAAAGTGAATATAAAATCATTCACTAAAACCTCGCTCACTTCTATCTCTGAGGGGTTTTTGGCGTGGGAAAGACCAGCTCCACAGGGTGAAGAAAAGGCGGCTGCAGACAGACGTCAGACATCAGACTGCCATCCTGTCTAAAAACGTTCCTCATCTTCAACAGGAAGGAAGTCATTTCTGAGAGCGCTGGCACCAGGGGAGTAAGTCAATGTGATAAAAAGGAGGAAAAAATAGACGAGAAGAAACAAGAAGTCATGTCTCACCCCTCCGAAAGAGGATGAGTGTGTTTGTTTTAGCCTTTTAAGGCCATGACCAGCTCCCGTGCCCGCTGGGTTCACGTCTTTGGTGTTTGAAAGAGGAAAATATGAATGCATGAATGAGAGGGCGGTAGCTGGTAAAAGTCTAAGTAAGCACACTTTAACAAATTGATGGCTAGAACAGCTTGTGTCAGCTCTGGAGCGCTTTTAGCTGACTGGGACTTTCTGTTGGCTCAAGGCCTTTTCTGAGTCTCGCAGGGCTGGCACCATTGTTGGCATCACTGGGCAGCTTGTCCCTGACAGACGTCAAACCCCAGCATCGGGGTTAAATAGCATAGCACTGTCGAGATGAGGTCTCATACTTTTGTGTGTATGTAAGGCACTCAGATTAAAAGCAATATTATTGCAACTTCTTCTGAGGTGGTGTGTTTGGATTTTTGGAGTCAGTGGAGGAAACTCAAGCAAGTTTTAAATATTTAAAGAATAAATGACTAAATAATAAATGAAATAATGATGCGTTGCTCAAACAACGTCTGAGTCACTTACTGTTTCTCGGCCTTCTCCCTGTCATCCAGGAAAAACAGCGCGGTGGCCAGGAAAAACATGCCCCCCAGGACGATGATAAAGGGACAGAGCATGAGGGCATAGCCCAGACTGAGGAACCGCCACAGCGCTGACTTAGCGTAGCTCTGCTGAAGGGCGTCGGAGATCTGCAACCAGGCGCGCCAGCACACACAAACACACACAATGACAAACACACACACACACACACACACACACACACCAAAACCACCACACAGAGACAAAAGAGAAGAGAGATTTTATTCAAACTAATCATCCAAGAAAAGTTCTTAAAATATCCCGTCATGCTCTGACACACAACGTGACACTGTTCACATGCTCGCACCGAATGCTTTGCCAGACTGAGTCCTGCATGTTTCATCATAGCAACAGATTAAATAAAAAACTGACACACAGCTTGATGTTAGACTCCCTGCTTTTGTTTAAAGTGAGGCAGGATTTCACAGCTAATAGCTCATATTGCTGTCGAGGGCTTGAGTAGCACTGGCGCTCAGTCTGTCATGCGCGGCGCCGAGGAAAACAACAGCTGGAGAACAGTGGGTGTGAAGGGACCGTTCCTGCCTGCCAGTTGTCACTCATGAGGCAGCTCTCAAACAAGCGTAGATCACTGTACTGACAATCGTGACGGAGAGGAGACCGCCGCTGCTGCTGGTTGCTTTTTAGCACATAGTGTGGATGCGTGCACAGCGGTAACAAGAGGGGGCTCCTCGTGCGTGCGCAAGCGAGAGTCTGAGTGTTCATAGGTCACCCCGGCAGAAGCACATCGATTGCGTGGCGTCAGCAGAATTAGACTCTCTTGAGCCGGAGAACTGCTGACGGGAAGATGTCAGAGGTACATGCATGCACGCATCGTAAGAAAGAGAGAGGACGCTGGAGGAAAATGAACAGAATACACGTGTGTGACTGAATTCTGGTGTGCGTCCAGCTGCTGAGTGTGTGTGGCCGCTGTTTCGTCAGGTACAGTAAATTGCCTGCAACTTGCACATTACAGCCTCGCTAAAAATACATAGCAAACTGCTGCACGTCTAATTATCGAGCTAGAAGGCCTTTCTTGGGAGATTGCTGAGAGATTGTTCCTGGCGTTCCCCTGCCACCCACTCTGCCTGCGGCCATGTCCCACTCATACAGTATAGGAGTATAAGTCCATTATGCGTTTCCCCGGGGATTCTAATGTGACAACCGATTCGGTCTACGTGCTGATGGAGGGGGATCTTGGCACAGGCTCCAGAGGATTTCAGATGTACTTAAGCAATAATGCACAACAGGAAGTGGCAGTTTTGTGGCACTAACATCTGCAGGCGTTCCCACAAAAGGCAACTATGGTGCACTGGGAACACCACATTGGTTTGCAGAGATGAGCACATCATCTGCAGGTCTGTTTGGTGCTCATGTCGAAACACAATTGCGGACCAAAAGCACTGACTCACTCGCGCACTTTCTCCTGCGGTTGCTTAGCAATAACCGCCAGCCTGTTTTTCTTGAGATTCTCCACTTTGCTCATTCAAGGGATTTCAGCCAGGCTGCATGGGAGAGTGTACATCTGCCCGCTCTCCGCGTGCGTCACGACCAGTCCATCACACTCGCGTGCTAAACCTCAGCTCAGGAACTGAGGCGGCGAGTGGTGACGCACTTGGAGCATTCTGGGCCTCGTTGGTCGGGGGGTTTGTGGAGGAGTGAGAAACCCCCGGATATTCGGGATGTCACTCAGAGGAGAGTCGTGACCCCGGAGGCTGGATGGAGGACATCGGTGACCGGCTCACTAAGGGGCCATTACTGGGTAACTCTGGTTGGCAGTGTGCATGTGTGTGTGTGCTGCATTATTCTGACATGTGGAGCTTGTTGGAAATATTACCGGAGCTATTGTACTACATAGCCTCCGTATTCAAAAATCATGTTGCCAGGTTGAAACTAAAAGTGGAATTAGTGATTACTGTCATCATCAATTCATTATTTTAGTTTTTCTTTTATAATTTGTATTTCTATAGTCAAAAACCCAAAGATATTCAATCATTTTTGCCGGGTAAATAATTTTAAAGCTTAATCGGTCGTCAAAAATGATTGCAATTATTGTAATAATCTACACATCAACTAATCTTTTCAGTAGGGAGGCATATCAATATCGGCCAGTAAAGGCTTGAAAATAAAATATTAGCATTGGCCCAAAATGATCATCACACACACATAAGACGATAATAAGTGACACGAACCACTGACTGATAATAATATAAGAATACATTTTGGGCTTTTAATGGCACTCAAAGTCACTTTATATAATTTAAAACTGACAAGGTAGTTTTCTCATTTCGCTCAGTGAACGTGTACATTTTGAAAAGCATTGTATCTGCGTCTGCCTCTGGGCTGTCACCAAAAAATTAGGCACAATAACACGGTAATTCCACAACAGGAAGGACTTGAGGTTCTTTGCAATTAGCTGGAAAATGTATGTGCATAAATCGCCATCGATGTCGGCATTCAGCCAAAATGAGTTGGAGAATATTGGCACACTGTTTAATGGCAAACGTCCAGTATCGTGCGTCCCTGTTTTCAAGACTGGTTACAATATCTACGCGGGTAGAATTAATGTGATCCAAGCTGAGTCAATAGTTGTAAGTCCTGTATCTCTAAATGTGTCAACAGCAAGTTTGTACGATATAAATTGACACTGGTTATATTTGATCTGCAGAAACAATGCAGCACCAGTCTTTGAGCTGGATTCTGTTTCCCAGAATTTAGATCATTTCTAATGCCACTTTTGTTTAGTCTTTTGAAGAAGCTTGTCAGTACTTGCAGATAACTTACTGCTCCTTTTGTCTGGCTTCGACAAGAGTTTTATATTTCCATTTAAGGAGGACAAAAAAAAAAGAACGGGGCACTTTCAATGCAGCCCGACAGACAGCTGCGCCTCTTGCCAGCCTGTCAGGCCCCGACAGAGAATCTCGAGGATCAGTTTGATTCACTAATCAAAGACTTCCACTTTGCCTTTGTTAGCGTGACCTAGGCTGTGAGCCAGACGCACGACAATGTAAACACACGACACAAGGCAGTCCATTCTGCTCCGGCACCAAAGTGCAACGTAAGTGCTGATATAAAAAGTTAATCATTAAGGTATATTGTGGAGATTGTGATATGTATTAAAGCTGTGTGCAGCTGTTTCTGTGTGTTGTACTTGTAAAAAAAAAAGAGCTCCTTTTTCTTTCTTCTTTGTGTCCTGTATGTTTAAATGAGGAATTTACAGACACATGTGTACCCATGGAGTTATTATTTAACTTCAGAAACGCTCTATATCTGGAATGAAAAGAATGCTGCTTGACAGTCTGATGTGGATCCTGTTTCACACTTCATTGAATACTGAGCAGCACTTGTATTCTGGCCTCCTGGATGCTTTTCTTTGGGTGTATGCGTGAGCGGTGAGTAGTGAGGGTGTTGGGGGGAGTGACTGTGACCTTGAGAGGCCTAGCGTCCCAGTAAGAAGCACTCTCTCATCTTTCTGACCAATCAAATACAGCAACGCCGGCCCCTCCTGGGAGCCCGTGAGATTTACTAGAAAACGTTAATGACAGCCTGAAGAGCAGCGGTGAAATCACAACTCTGTTCACCAGCCCTCCTGAGACGTGTGCTAAAAGCTCCCCTTGTACCTCACTTCGCGCTGGCCCACTTAAAGCAAGAGCTGAACTGGTATCTGTATGTGTATAGTGTGCCACTTACAGATTCACTAAAGCTGTGCGTTCCAGCTGGGCATTACGACCTGGAGTAAAACTTAAACACACCGCCTCCCCTCACACCTTTGTCAAAACACAGAACTGCTTCTCGGCGAGTCTTACCAGGCCAATCAGGTACGGACTTCCCGCATCGCCCAGGAGATGAGAGGTGAAGCTCTGAAAGGCGACCGCCGTTGCTCTCCGCGTGGGGATAACGACAAACTGCACAGACATGGAGAGAAATGAGATCATGTGCAATAATGAAGAGACAGAGGTAGAAAGATTCACTCAGCCATGTTAAAACTACTCTTGCCGCCCTTCAATTATGCAGGCAGAGCCCACCTCATCGGGTCAGAACACCACAGGAAGACCTGTCAGTAAAAATGTCGGTAATGGCCCCCAACTGTCTCCCCTCGGTCTCCATCCTAAATACAAATTAAGGAGCTGGTTGGCAAACCCACTGGACCGAAAGTTGGATTTCAGACCTCCTCTTGGCCCCCTACTAAGTGCAAAGTTTTTTCTCTCATGCTGAGAATGTGTATAAATAAAAACGGTCTCTGTGGAACTTCCGTGCTGTGCCGGAAGCCCGTTGTAAGTTCATGTTAGCGGACTCCATTTCTAAGCTAACTTTAGCAACTGTAGCTCTCTTTGAACGGAAAGCCTTGGATCCCAAACGGATTTTTAAAAATGCTATGTACACCATTTTTTAAGCCGAAATCTTCACTGTAGCAGCTAAACTTAGAGCGTTAGCGCACACCCTATTTGATTCGCGCATCATTTCAAATTCAATTTGGAATCGATTTTGAAACAAGTCCCCATTTACTAAAGTTGTTTTGGAGAATGCTGATTTGCTGTGAAGCTCCAGAAATGGTTTGTGGACTACAAAATATCATCGCTTTACATCGGCATGGGGGTGAGAAGACGAGGACTGAATTTTCATGTTCTGGCAAAATGTTCCTTTAATGTCACCATTTTAGTCAAGTTTTTGAGTGTACCCAAACAAACATCAGAGAAAAGGGTCATCTTTGGTTTGTTTTCCATGAACAGTGTATGAATCAATGTTGGTAAGTAATTATCAGCCCCACCCAAACTGTTGCCAGCTAGGTCCACTCACACATCTCACACATCTAATCGGAAGGCTGCTATTTAGTACAGTTTGTTGCAGGAATTTCCAGTGACCCAGTCGATAAGTATAGGTTCTCAGCACTTACCATTAGAATGTCTGCTGTTATGGCCCAGTTCAGGAAAAGCAGCGTCTCTCCAATAAAGATGCAAACCTAAATAAAGAAGAAAGAAATAGAAAGCCCACTTAGTGGTGCTAATTAAGATCACTGCACAAAAGGCTGTTAACCAGACACGAAGCCAGAGGAGGATGGAGATATTCGTCCTGTGTGTGGGAATCTTGCTGCTGGATAAAATGCGCGTTGGTTGCTGTGGTTTAAAAACATGTTATTATGCCGTGGCCCAATTATACGTGGAGGTGCAGGCCTTCATTTTGGTTCCGTTGAGCTGAGTATTTAGCCTGCGAGCTGAAAAAACAGCGCGGGATGATAAGGGATGTTTATTCTCGTCAAAGCCGTATATTCAGTGTGGAAACATTCAAACACGTCCTAAGTTTAGATCCAGCTGCAAGATTTGAAATTTATGTCCTGCTGCTGGATGGGTGGAGCAGAAAATGTAAACTTTAAATTACATAGAGGATTTGACATACTCAGAGCGCTACTGTACATGCATGTACACAGGCTGGGAGCAGCTGGTGTTTCTATTCGCCCACCTTCTTAAAAACAGACCCAGAGGGATTTGGTTGCAGTGGAATCTCGTGTGTCTGCATTGGCTGGTTTCGCCTGCCGCAGTTTAACACGGCCGGTTGATGTGTGTTTCCTGCTGGGGAATAGCCCCTCTGCCAGTGTGCCAGACCTACAGTACAGTACAGAGGGCTACAGAAGGAGTCTGACAGCGGAGATCTAGACAAGTATGCTCCGAGAGCTGCGAACCAGACACCGTGACCGACTTGTTGCCTCTTAGAAGACAGAAGCCCGGCCTTTTTACTCAGATTAGCTGTGTGCTGACGGGACAACAGCTGCGAGGGGTCAATCGGCCTCGGCTGAGCAGCACCGACCGTTACAGCCACTTCACGCCTTATAATCCCTTAGCAAAAAGTAGTTTATTCAAGTGTACTACAAGTATACTAATCTTATACTAAAATTGAGGCAGTATACTTGAAGTGTACTTTTTATATACTACATTTTGTATACTTAAGAAAAGTACAGTGAAGTATACTTGGCTTATACTGAAAAGTATAAAGAATAGTCTAAGACTAAGTACATTAATACTTAGACTTATACTTTAATACTAAAGCTTATACTTGTACTTTAGTATACTGTGGACTGTGGCGCAAAGACTCTTGGGTATTCTGTTGTTGTTGGTGTAATTATGGTTCGTGAATGTGTTTGTGAATAAGATGATGTGTAAAACGGTTGCAGGTTAATTCACATCCTTGTTATGTGGTTAAATTGTGTCGAATTAACAAAGATGATAAAAATGTTGGCACCGTGAGTGAAGGGGTGTTTTCCGGGAGAGACTTCCTGTCTGTTAAGCTGTGGGCATGTGTGGTAATAACTGATGAATCTCTTGCTAGAACTTACCATATTAGAAGTGCTAATACTTACAATATCTTGATGTAAGTACAGAATAAGATCAAGTCATTGACTTGTACTTAAATTTTATTTAGCAGAATAAAAATGTTTTTCACTACACACCTTTACATTGAGGTATTACCCCTGTTATAAACTTACATGTTAATAAACTAAAATGTGTACTAGAAGTATATACTTAGTACACTAGTAGAATATAGATGAGTATACTTGTTGTATACTTGAAAGTGTACTTCTGTAAACTTAAAATGACCTTATAAAGTATACTTAAAGTATACTTTTATAAACTTAAAATGTTCCAATTTAGTCCGAAGAAGTATTAAATTAGTATACTTTCTAGTATGCTACAAGTATATGGTCCATAGTATACTTGCTATACTTATACTTATACTCAAGCATACTTAATAAAATGAACTTCAAGTATACTACTTTTTGCTAAGGGATGTGACACATCTGTCAGTGCCCCGCCATGAAACCTGAGCTGATCACTTACAACTGTAGCTGTACTGTACGACGATTTGAACCCTGTACAGAAGGGTCGTCTGAAAAGAAGTGGAGTCACATGTTTGAAGTTGGAATGGTTAAAACTATTAACTTCCACGGTAAGATGTGAAACAAATAAAGGGTATTTCCACTATTTTTACACATTGAAGTGTGTTTACAGATCTTTGGGAGTACAACTGCGTGTGTGAAAAAAAGCAGTATAAAGCCTTCTGCGGCTCCAGAAGAGGCTGCATGTAATCGGATAAATTGCCTCCGGTGATGTCACTCAGTGGCAAAGCTGCATTATGGGTAATGTAGATGCCAGGTGAACAATGCATCGAATAAAAAAAGTGACATATCTGGTTCTGCTGTATTTGCAATGCTAAATCAGTGGACTGCTTTTCAAAACCTGGTGCCAACATTACCCATAATGGAACTTATTTTTTTCACATATGCTGGAGTACTCAAGACCTGCAAACACACTTTGATGTGTAACAATGTTGGGAGAAAAAAACTGCCTGCACCTTTGAACTTTGTGGCCATAACAAAAATAGAAATCTGGTGTCACTCGAGTGCACCTATGCCCTTTTTGTCTCACAGCCTTTGCCTGAAATTGAGTTGGACAGGTTTGAATTAATAAGGATACTGCTGAACCTCAGGTCTAATTGGCTGAGTCATGCCTCTGTCAAACAGCTGATAAATGTGCGTCCCATCTGACCTAACAGGAGTTCATAAGAAATTTAAATTCATTAAATCCAAATCAGCACTTATGCAAGTCATTATTTGTCATTTAGGAGCTCCTTTGTTAAGCAGCTGTTGAAAGGACTACAATATGAGGAGCGTGGAGCATTTGATTAATAAGGTTATCGCTCCATGGCGTTAAGTTGGTGTGTTATCTTCCAGTTTAAAAAAACAGTCAATGTCCAATTATGTTGCTTAACATCCTGTACATAAGAACAACATTACATTCTTAAACTTACCAGGTGACAGAATGTAACTAAGTACATATACTTAATGCGTGTACTTAATTCCATTTTTGGGGTATTTGCCTTTACCTGAGTATTTACACTGCCATGAGACTAAATTTATGGGGGAAATACTTGATAGTTTTCCAGCACTATTCCCGCCCAGCTTGTTGAGAGTCGCTTCCTTTTCCTTTGTGTCTCATAAGAGTGAGAAATTTGCGCTCGGTGAGACCAACTGCCCGGAGTGCATTGTTTCAGACGGGTGGTTGTTGAGTTGCACCCTTTCCTGCTTCACATGGCAATTAGACACGCAAGTTGCTAAGAATTTGCCTGGCACTCTAACTTTTGGTCAGATAAGGTCTGAGCGTGAGCTACCTGCGGCAGCTCCTGAGGCCGTCTCAATCTAACCTGCAAACTCACCCACTCTGCCTCTGGGCCTGACAGGAGATGGCATCAGACGAGGTGTCTTCTTACTGCTTTATTCCCGATTCAAACATTAAACCCGCCCAATGAGCTTTCACAAAGCTTTCTCTTGTCAGATTGGTTACCAGACTTTCCCTTTTAAATCCCAGCCCCTCGGGCTAATCCATAATTAACATTCTAATATTGCTCTTTGTCAGGTAGATATTTTTCATCGGGGACCTGGTGATTCTTGGAGATAGTAGGGAAGCAAATGTCCTAATCAAAACTATCTCCCCTCTTCAAGAAAAACCTCCTCTGCTGTAGACACAATATATAGAAAAGAGTTGCAGGAAACGACTCTTACATAAGCGCCCACGATGCTCTTCTTGGCCACCACGAAGATGAGGCAGATGAAGATGGCCGAGCCCAGCATGCTGACGGCGCACACGAGCGGGTCGGCTCGCTCTGTCCTCTGGCGGCACAGGCGCGTGGTGGCTGCCCCGATGACGACGCCTAGCAGGCCAGTCACACAGGTGATCGCCCCGAAAATTAGACTGGACAAAAGGGGAAATTACAGTTAAAAGAATTACGTCAAAAACAAAAATAATTTACCTAAAATGTAACTAAAATAAAATGTGAAGAAACAAAAGTGATTGTGTCTGTGTACTGTGCAGCAGCTGCAGCAGGTACTCTAGTGATGCAGACCTATTTGTTTGGAGTATGCCTTTGAAAGGGCGCCAATTCTTACGTAGTGAACCTTTAAATCAAAGATATATCGTGCACATTTTTTTAAAATCAGCATGGGCTATAATAAATGGTGCATCACTGAAATACCTCCAAAATGAATAGACACAAATGGCATGAATCCACCTTAAGTCAGTTCATTCAGCTTTTTACAAGCGGCACACAAAGGCTGACAGTATTCTTCTCTTTTACTGGGTTTCAGATTACACCGGTGACTTCAAAAGATCGCTCCCTGTGTTTAGTCATTAACCTCTCACCTGTCTGTGCTGCTGCAGACCTCCTTTGTGCAGGCCTCGGCAGTCTTCTGCACCACCTGCGCTCTGACGAGGTACAGAGGAATCCACATACCAAACGCACCTGTGGCGAAGGACACTGCGGCGGACGCCAGGGAGGAGAACACGTAGCTCCGGCTGGCGGCGAAGAAGCACACACACACAAAAAACCAACCAGGTGATCATCCCGGTTTTACGAAGGGGAAACAAATAAACAAGCTACTGTTCTCTGTCAATCAACCTCAAACGACTCTGATAACAACTGCAAACAGATCAGGCAGATAATAGAAGAACACAGGAGGAGTTTGGGAGATTATCTGATTATCTCCGAGGTAAGAAAATGAGAATTTAAAGGAGCTTCTGAAAGGAAATATATGCAGTTAATGCTGCCAGTTTTATGCATAAGATGAAAATAACACAGGATTTAACACTTTTCCAGAGGTGGTTAATGTGGGACACTGCGTACATGCAGGGGATGACTAGGCGGTTGTTCCCATAAACCTGAATGGCTATATTAAAGCAGCTATATGGATTTTATAACATTTTTTTTTTTAGAGATGAAACCCACAGGTCTTATAATAACAAGGACCTACACTGTCATGGATGCAAAGCTCCCTTTACAGCTCGGCAGCGTTGCAGAGTGGTGCTGAGTGAATGATACTGGCTCACTGTGTCTCGTGTTGACATTTCCGTGCCTCTAATAGCTACCATAAAAAGATCTCATATATAAAGCTTGCCGCCTATCATTCAACAAGCTAAATTGTTGGCATGAATGGCTTTTAGTGGGGGAAAACTGGTGATTCTAAAGGGCCTACACTCATCATTCCCAAAAACCTGCTGCGTTCTCTGTCGACTGATGTGATTGGACGCCTTACTTTTTGGCGAGGGCCTTCATGTCACAGCACCAGGAAGTGCGTGTCTTGATGCGGCCCATCTGGTCAGCGCTGCCTCTCTTCGGCTCCGGCACGAAGACGAGGATCAGAGTTCCCGCGGTGATCCCTAAAACCGGGGACACCTACCGGGAGACAAGGAAAGGCCCCGTGAGACCTCCGGACACATCACATGACATGCTGTTCAGAGTGGGCGGGGTTTGGGAGAGACGCAGGACAAAGAGCTGTGTGTTTACAATCTGAATCTGAATGGACGGCCGCTGAGTTTGCCGACACGCCTGACATCCCACTGGAGCTGAGAACATTCCCTCTGCTTACTCTATGTGTGTGTGTATGTGTGTGTGTGTGTGTGTTTATGTGTGTGTGTGTGTGCGTGGGCTTGCCTGTGTCTATAAGAATACGAGACTCTCAAGCTTTTGAGAGCTGCGTTGTGCATCTAGGTGGAAACCTCATAAATGCCCATCTGCTCTTATGTTCACTATCATCCTTTATGGGATATGAAGTAGCATGTTTATGCGTGTGTGTGTGTGTGTGTGTGTGTGTGTGTCAGTGTGGGGGGAGACAAAGACAGGCGTGTGTGGGTGAGGATTTGTACGAGGTAATACAAATTGCTCACAAAAGCAAAAACTAATTTCACCTGTCAGGGGAAATTCATCATATTATATTTTGTAGCCCATTTGATATGCAGTGGTACAGCGAAACATGCGTGTGTGTGAGGGGTTGTTTCACTGAGGGGAGTAAACTAATGTGGCTCGTAATGTGGTCTCAGAGGTGTGAGGATTACACTAACGCTGATAATTTCCTTTCCCATATTGTCTTCCTCTTCTTCCTGGGTGGAGCAGCTTAATTGGGTCCGCGTCTACATCATACGCGTGTAGTATGCTCTCAGCTTAATGGAAGGCATGGTGCTCATTTCAAAGTAAATAACTATTACTGCTATTTCGGCTGCTCAAGTCCCCTCAGAGTTATTCTATGAGACACCAGGAATCTATAACCTCCGACCCCGACTCCCACGGGGCCCATTAAGACACTTCCCGTATGGACTTGTGGCAATCAAACAAATTAGCTCCTGCCCCTCTCTTGTTCCTCCTTTGTAAGCATCCCCCCCCCCCCCCCCCCCCCCCCCCAGCTCCTTCTTATCGCCAAACAAGGAAGGTAGCTGGAACACGCCTGGCGAAAAACAAACGGAAGCGCTGCAGTGTTTTTTCCTCAAAGCAGGATACTGTTCCACAGCGCCCGTTTCATGTCTTGGTATTTGTTTTCCTCCGCATGCCACACCGGTGATTAATTGGCTTTGGGATTGTTTTATTGGAATGTTATTGTGGCTGCCATGGAACAAACTCACCCTCGCTCTTCGTGCTTTTTTTTTTTTTTTTTTTTTTTAATGCTCCAGCAAGACAAGAAAAAAGAACGTCCTGTTTCCTGAACCCCAGCTAGCTGTCACGTCCAGAAATCTCTGCCACCGCGACATGCTGGGAGAATGTTTAATGTCTTCCTTTAAATGTCAGCCGGCTCATAAGAGGAGTCGGGTCGTCATTTGTTTTAAGGATTTTAAAAGCTGACCCTGAAGGCGGCGGCGTCCTGTTAGACCTTTCATTGGTCCTGTCCATTACTGCTGGTATGTCTTATAGGGCTGTCCACTTCTAAACATTGTATGTGGAGTCCCACTAAAAAAAGGGCAATGACAACAATGATTTAACACCTGCGTCTGCTCGTAAGTACGCAGTAAGTGCGCTACTGCAAAAACAATCCAGTAGGTAATTTCTTTCTTAAAAGGTTGGGAAGTGTCAGCAAATTTCTCACGGATAAATCTGAAATGAGCCTTTCATTAAAGGAGACCGAGCTTAGTGCTCTTGGAGCACCATTACGGCATCAGTCCAGTAAGAAGCAACAAATTTGTGCCAGGTCGAACTCAAACCCTGTTCCCCTCTCTATCTCTGCCCAGAGAAGAGAATTAGTGCCCTCCCTGGAACACATTCTCCTTTCTCACAAGTGATCTCTGTTTTCTCTGAAACTGCAGCTTCATCTAAAATCCTCATTATTTCCCTTCCACTCATTGTTTTCCATTATTTACAAAAGCACAATCTGCAGCACAGCTAGCCAGTGGCGAAAGAAGAACTCAGATCATCTATTTAAGCAACAGTTTGAATATATCACTGTGAAAAAAAACTCCCCAACAAGCAAATTGCTAGCCTTCCAAGCCTCACTAAAGTAAAAGTATGTACTTTGTGTCAGTGTAAAAGTTGTGCAGTAAAATGATCCCTGTCAGTTATCATATTGATCCCTGTCAGTGTTCATATTGCTGCATTAATGTTTATGTTACATCCTACAGCTTAAGATGTTTACAGTTGTGCTAATTTTGATTATATCATACATACTGTATTTATACAGTATAAACATACGTATAATGTCATCACATGTTTGTGGCATCACTGTCCTGTGACAATATCTAAAAACAGCCTGTTTTCAGCTTTGTGACGTTGCATTTTCCAGCTTGGCCTAGAGTGGAGATACGTGGTTTTCACTGGACAGGAACGGTACAGCAATTGTTATCTGAAAAGCAACGAGTAACTAAATCTGTCAGTCAAACGTCGAGGAGTACAAAGAACAATATTCGTCTCTCGGATCAGGTGGAGTAGAAGTGTGAAGTTGCATTAAATGTACTTGAGTAAAGTACAAATACCTGGAATTTGCATTTAAGTTCAACATTTGAGTAAATGTACTTAGTTACCTTTCACCACTGCAGCTGGCAGCCCTAAATTCCCTAGGACATTCAGCATTGTGTGCCAGGTAGGGCCACATTGACCTCCAGCATCTCTTAAAGTGTGTAGCTAGCGATGAAACCTAATGCTATGTTTAATCAAGCTTGTGTACTGAAAAAGAAACTCCGCGCAGGTTGAGGAGGCCCCGACACCGTGATGTTTTTTTCTGATGCCGACATTGATCCCGCCGCACCGGAGACGACCTGCCTGGGTAAAGTGCAACGAATGACAAATGTGTTTACAGCCTTACAGCCTTGATCCACTCTCCTCACTGCAGCCACTGCATCGAACTGAACCATTTATCAACTTTATTCCTTTTACCTTGAACATATATTAAAGGAAGATCAGTGAGTTTGATGTTAAAAGTTGGAGAAACATTTTTAGAAATGTTCTGCAGGAGGCTTGGAGGCTGATGATGTGGACCTGTGTGTTAGCTGTCCAGCCTTCAGCTCTCGCTGCTCTGTCACTTCCCTACAATGTCAGGCCCCCGGACCGCCTGTTCAGCCATGTGTGTCCCCCCGGTGCTTCTGCCACCACTGACCCCTCTGACCCCAGATCCATGACAGGCCTCCCCAGCAGCCCTGCAGGGGGGGGACTATTCTGCTGTGTTTTGTGTGCAGCTTTAGAAGAGGACGATGATGATGATGCTCTTACCCTTAATGCCCAGTGCCAGTCTCCTGCAGCTACCTTGGCGCTGGAGCCCAGGATGTAACCCAAACCGCTGCGGAGAGACAGAAAGATTTCATATTAGCAACACAAAATGTTATATACATTCCTCTGAACCTGTTCCACTGAGGTCTATCAGTGCGTGTTATATATAAAGTCTGTGAGTCAGTGTCCTGAGTTTGCTTAGTCTGTCATTTCCATCACATAAGCTAACGCCTACGCCACACACATCCTGTTTGTAGTGTGATTAAAGCTGCGTTGAGTGTTTGGATACTTGACATGGAGCACTTATGACAGTGTAACTGATCAAAGCACCGGTAGCAACTTGGCTAGCTGGTCTATTTGTGGACTGGGGATTTGTGCGTGCAGTCACAAAATGCAGGTGCGCGGCCATCACCCATGGGCCAACAGAGCGCCGCACTGATACGTTTATCCGGCCGAAAGGGCTGTGTTGTCAGCGTAATCGAATTTCACCACATTTTACTCGAGTTTAAGGGTGTTTTGTGTGTGTTGCAAAGGGGAAATAACAGTGAGACGCTTTGAGGGAAATGTTGCCAGATCAGATCACATCAGATAAGGCGGCCCCTATGCTGCTTTAAGCCTCTGCTGCTAGATAGCATCAGCATTAAAGGACAAAGAGGATTCGAATAGGGGAGGTATGAGTGGCAGAGGACTGATAGTTACTGTAGTTACTGTAAGCGTGTGAGCATTATCTTCAACACAGTAATGGAGTAGTAATTAAAGAGTGATCACCACTGGGGCTTTTGACTCGGCGCATCAGCCCAGCGCCGCGGAGATTTGCGTCTCCAGTACAACTTTAACTTTAACCCACGCACTCGTTTTGAGCAGCTATCACAGGAGCAGCTGTAAATAATCTTCCTCCCCGCAGCACCATCGAAGAATAGCTACTAACAAAGCTCGGCCAATTCGGTAGCAGACACATTTCATTTCCTATAAATTCTTCCCAATAAAAAACACAGACAAACCCGTATATGATGTTTTAAAGCTCTGCATGACCTGAACTAGGGGCTGAAACGATTGAATAAATCTATTGGTCAACAAAAAAACCAAACTATTTAAACTATTTTGATAACAAATTGATCATCAGAGTCTGAACTTTTGTTGGTTCTAGCCCCTAAATTGTGAATATTTTTGAACTGTTGGTTGGACAAAACTAACAACTGGATGACAAAACCTGGAACTTTAGGAAATAGTGACACTCATTTTCATAAGCTTGACAATTTCATAGACAAAATACTTGATTGAAGAAGAAAAGAATTATCAGAAGAATCTGTAATGAAACTGATGAGTTTCAGCCCCTTATCTGAAAAGCCTCCCGTAAAGACAACATTCTCAAGAATGGTCTGTTCTATTTCCCGGATGCGTCGGGACATGAGGGATCGCTAACTGGTTTGATGAGTTTAATAACAATGTGTATTACATATAATGGATCAGACAGTCACCAGATCTCAACCCACCAGCACACCTACAGTCAGGGATTTTTGAGCAATATCCAATTTAATGAGGATGAAGCGATACCTTATCTGATCCTATCTATAAGTGAGCAATGTATCATCCATCCCTATCTTATTCCTTCAGATTTGTAAGCCTCTTCACCGGAATTAGTCAGTAAGAGTCTTCCTGATCTACGTACTTTGGACTTGTTTGCCTGAATGTGCACAGCCTCAGGTCAAGGGATGCTGCTTTCCATTAGAATGGCAGATTGGAGCAATAGATTGATGGTTCTTATCAGCACGGGCAGCGAAAGGCCTAAAACATGTTTAACTGGTTTTACACACACAGATGCTCACACATTACACACTTTGTATGTGTGTGTGTGTGTGTGTGTGGGGGGGGGGGGGGGGATCCACGGCTGTGATTCCATGATTAGTCCTCCAAAAATAACACAGCAGTATAAACAGGCTCAGACAGCGTATGATATTTCCAGCGAGTGACTAACAGCTAATCTTATCAGAGTCGACCCAGGGAGTGTTTGGAAAGTTCAGCACCAACAATAAAACTCGCCAATGCAAAATACGCTCGTATCAAACGCCGGCGTCGCGCAGACACCATTTGTCAGGCCGAGTTTTAAACAAATTATAGGAGGAGGGGGAAAAAATAAAAAATGAGGGCAGGGGAAACCATTTCCTGCAAATCCGGTCTAATTCCTGAGGTCATTTCCTGGAAACGCTCATAACAACCTCAGTCAAGACAAACAAGTGGGAGACTGGATAGGATGTTTGACTGCGCTTTACTGAGGCCCACTCTTCTACCACCTATTGTCCGTGTTGCCGGGCAGTGTACGGTGACCCAAACATTTTGGCAGCTCGCGCGAACGCTCCGAGGTCAGGTTAGCCTTTCCTTTCCCCATTTGTCCGACTGTCTCCAATCTGCCATCAGAAACTCATTTGATCAGTGCACTGAATGGCTTGTATGAGCTTTCAACGCCGTGGTTTTCCCCTGCGTCAACAAATTTAGGTGACATACGTGTTGAGAGTGGAGAGACTCCAGCACATTCCCGTCATGTGTGATTATGCGTGCAGGAGCAGGAATATGGCGCAGCGTGCGGCAGCTCGGGCCCATGCCGTGCAGCGCTACAGCATACAACGATAAACCTCAAGTGGCTCCTGTGCCGCATCCACAAGTACATTCATCTTTTATTACTTGGCTTTGTTTGTTTTCTCCCTGTGGCCCTTTTTCTGATTGAATGAACTGAAAAGGCTAGAGATTTGAGCTTAATAATACCTCCTACTCTCCCACACCCCGCCCCCACGCCACATCTCCGAAAAAGCCTCCCACCCCTCCTTTAAGCCTCGCGCAGCCAATTGTAAGTTGTGCTTTTTTTTTTTTTTTTGCTGCAGAGAGCCTGAGCTCTTTGTGTGGCTGCTTCTGGAAAAAGAAAGAGCAAGATAGGAGCAAACCTGACCTTCTCTATGTGAGGATGATTTCAATTCTTGTGTGTAATTCTCCTCAATCGGGTGATTTAACATTTGAAGAACCAGCTGGATTGGATGAATATCACCACCAAGCTAAAGTGTCATTAATGTCAGCATGAACGCTTCCCAAAATAGACTGTGTATCTTGTTGTTTGCGCCCGGGAATGCAGGACCTGTCTGGCTCTTACCTTCCCAGCGGGATGGCCAGGTAGAAGACAGAGAGCATCATGGTGCGGCTGTTGTTAGTGAACAGGTCTCCTATGATGGTGGGAGAGATGGAGGAGTAGCTGGACTCTCCGATCCCCACCAGTCCCCTGGAGAGCACAAACAGCCAGTAGTACTGCAGAGAGAGAATAAGGGAAAAGATAAGACACAGGACTTTTGCTAGTGAGCTCCACAGGAAACCTTCAGTCGAAGCACGATGTCGACCCACAAGACATTTCTCTTGGCCAGGAGTCTTTTTCCTCACCAACTTTTGATTAAAACAGAAAACAGTCGCGCTTTACCTTCAGCACAAGGAGTGCTGACCCAGTAGCACGGCTGTAAATGTCAAGTATTGTCATTAGAATCGGGCTTACAAGCGCATACTGTACTTGGTGGACTGACCAGCTGTTAACTGATGTAATACAGCTGAATAGTCACATCTATTTTCTGAAATGTCTGTCTCCCACATAATCAGATAAATGGCATGCAGGACTGGACAATGAAATAAAGGCAGCATGTAGAGATTTGGACCAAAAGTAGCACTACGGAGCGATGGAGTCTCTGCTGTATTTGTTTCATGAATGCGCATGGACACGTGGCGGCAGGTTTTTTTTGCGCTCTTGACTGTGGTAGTGTGCAAACCAGTGAAACAATGGGCTGAAATATACTGACTGTTTAATTCATACATTGAACTTCTCTTATTTGCAAAGAAAGGCCCCATGCGACACCTTTAGCACTTCATTAACAATGTCGAGATCTTGTTGCAAATGGAGTTTATCCTGCTCAACCAGATACATTTGACACTAAACTGTGAAAAAAATGGGACATCAGCATTCGAATGTGTTTAATCCCCGCCCCCCCTTTTTTTTGCTGTGTTAAATTACCGCAGCCAATCGTCTCTCATCAGATGTCATAAACCGATAAATAAAAAAAAGATGAACGCGTGGAGGGCTTTAATAGGAGTGGCACGCCGGCGGGGGCACCTGTGTAGGCAGCTGGATTGTTAACTGTTGCCATGGCAACTACTACTCGCTGGATTTCATGTCTGCCTGTGAAGCTGCGAGGAAAATCTGGTTTCCCTGACACAACGGGATGATGCAAACAGGAAATATTGGCCGCTGATTTGCATACTGCATTAGTAAAACTAGTTGCACGTGCAACTCTTTAACGTTGCAATCAGGTCACATTGTTTTGATGGTGACGTGAACTGTTAGTATTTCACATTCCTTTACATTATGTGCTACTTTTATCTTCTTACACTCTCAGCATATTCAAGCACCCCGTGGGCCCTAGTAATGTGAGTCTGAGGTGCGTGTGAGCGCAATGAGGTCGCACTGCAGTGAAAAGAGATTAACGCAGGGGCTGCAGGTAGCGGAGGCAGAGCTGAGACGGTGATCCCTGCGCTGACCCGAGCTCTCAGCTGTCACTCCGGACTTCATGCTGGTGGACGGGGACAACGTGGCATGAGGTCAGACACACAGCCATCAAACGTCCCCTGGAGACTTACCACACACACACACACATACACACACACACACCTCAGTGTAAGATTACAGTTAATGGATGCCACTGCTGTGGTATTCACCCGTATCGTTTTCAAAGATATGTGTTTACAACTGTTTTTTTTTCTGAACATTCTCCTCCTTTTCGTGTTATGTGTGTGAGCCAAGTGTGTTTTCTGACTGATCACAGCTGAGCCTTCACTGCTGCATATCTCTGTTCGTCACAGTCGCTTTCAAATTATTCAGAGCCAGTCTATTTTCTCTTGTTTTAATGGCCCGCCGTTTAGTGGGAATCACGATGATAGTTCTCTTTGTTTGTGCGGTGACAAGATTATCATCAGCCACTTGGAACAGAAACACTACTATCAGTGGCAAAAACAAAAGGCAGCGGTGTCAGGAAAGCGCCGCAAAAATGAAGTTCAGGAACGGCAAAAGCAGACTGAGGACTGCGAGGTGACAAAGAAGAACAGGGAGGTTAGCGGAGAGTCCAGTCTTCGTTTGGTTGACATTTGATTACTGTAAATCATTACTCAACCTGTGCCATCCCAACTTATCTAATTAAGGAATTGTACGGAACTATTAAAGAAAACCAGTTCTTGCAGGTAAATGCAGAAGAGAAACCAATATCAACATCATGACACAATCTGAGGTACAGAACAGCATGTTCTCAGCACTGGTGGCGAAGGAAAATAATATTCATGTCAAAGTTACAGTAATACCAAGAGATTGTCCAAAATGCAATAAAATATTATGAATCTGTGCAGCTTTGTGAGAACAATAGTCGTTCAGTGATTCATTACTCTAGTCTCACCCTGTTTATATTCACGAGGAACGTTACATCAGTAAAGTCAGTTTTACTTTCCATCGGATTAAATTATAAATAGACTGCCACTAATGTGTTTCAAATTTTTCAAAGACCTACAAGTGATCACTTTGTGGCGATAATCTGTCGTGGTCATGCAGAAAAAAGCGTGCACTTTCACTTCGTGGCAGTGGCAAATTCATCTTACGTAACATCTGACTTCTGAATCTGCCGCAAAAAATCCTTCCAAAATGCCCCGGAGTGTCTTAAATGTGTAATGAAAGGACTCAGTTGTAAGTGGTCATTAACATTTCATCGCACGTCATGTCTTTCATCTCTCTCATGGCGACAGCGCCGTGGAACTGTTACATAAGAGACATCTACGCTTGTCCCGTTTGATTGACGCGCCGGGGAACGTGTCTTGAGGGCGAAGTTAAAGTTTGGGGCAGAGGGCCCGCTGGTGCTGAGGAATCGCTCCGCAATCTCCGGGTCTTCGCATTAGCAGTCTGCGGCCTCTGTGGCATTTGTCAGAGGGGAAGAGGCCTTTAATGTCAGCTTAGCCATAAGCAGCCTGAGTGTACTTCCTGCTTAGGCTGCCATCTTGTCTCCCAGCAGACGGGTCTATAGGGGATTGAAGTCAAAGGACGCCCTACTGAGACCATCGGCATCTCTGAGCTGTCAGTTCCTTCCGCAGCTCTGGGGCTGAAGAGTGAACAGGCTTACTCACAGGAGCGATGACACTGCGGGACTCCATGATTCTGCTCTGCAGACATGCTGCATAAATTCAACTAACATAACCTTTAATGCCACATATCCCTGCCGGTGGAGCGACTTCAGACTGCCAGTCTGTTCGATTTTCAATTGCGACTGTCCGTCAAGGCTGTAAAACACACACATACACATGCGCGTGCACACTGTAATGTGATGACGACCCCTCCCCCACATCATCACCCACAGGAGTAATGATATTATTTAATGCATCCAACACCGCCCAGCACACAGGGGGCTTTTGGAGATATCAAATCTAGACCCTCTTGTCAAGGGGCAGTGAAACAACTGAGCCTTATCTTCTGAAGCATTGTAATTGAGACAAGGCTGAGGCATGGGCCTTCATTAGTTGATTGGCTGGCAGCCAGTAAGAGGGGGAGGAGGGGCGGGACGAAGGGAGGGAGACATAAAGAAAATCTACAAAGGCAAAGCGGGTGTCTGGCTTAACGAGCGTATCATTTCATTTCACCAGCCTTAACATCAAGCATATCAGGACCGTAACAGAATAATTAGCTCGTCAGTGTAGACTGTATCACAGGGATGGGGCTTAATATAATAACATTAGAGCTCCGGTGCTCTGATTGTTCTACCGTTTCCATCAGATGTCGTACCTCTTTGCTGATGAAGGAGCTCGACAGAGTAACAATGGACCAGAAGAAAATGCCACAGCTGAGGATGACCTTTCTGTTGAAGCGGTCGCCCAGGTAACCGAAGATGGGAGCTGCCACCATGAAGCTGCAGATGAAGACTGCGGAAGAGAAAAAAAAAAAGAAAGGAGATGTTATAGTGACAGAATGTGACATATCTCTTTCAGTCGTGGCACTGCGGTATCATGTGTAACTACGTTGCTCTTTGCTGTAAAACTCTAGCCGGACTGAGGCGCGTACTTTAAGCTTTCAGGTCCACTTATTAAGCCAAGACCTGTCCAGATCGACTGGGTGATACCAGTGAAGGACTGCCAGAGGACAGTTCCATTCAACTCCAGCCAATTAGGATTCCATTACACCCCACCTACACCAACTACAAGAAACCCGGGGAAAGAATATTAAACACAGATGATACAGCAGTTGGAAATGTCACAGAGAAAGGTGGTGTCGGGTGTAAAAGGTTCAATTTGTAAAAAGTGCCCTGCACAGAGAGGGTTGTAGAAGGAGCGACAGCGTGGAAGTCGGCCAAATACAGTTCGTAGGAATCGCACAAATCAAAAATGAAATGGGGGAAAAAAACATGTCAGGGTTTAATGTATCACGACTGGAATTACATTCAAACTGATCAGATGTCATGTGATTAATATCAATATATCACACACCAGCTCTGATTCTTTCCCATTTTCTCCCAGGGGCAGGAGGACTGTACGTGCCAGTGTGGCCATAAATCATTCCTCCATCTTAATTCCATGCAACTAAACCTATGTCCCAGTGAAAGGCACACAAGTGCTTTAAAATATGTTCCCCTAATTGCCCCGCTGCTGACTGGACAACTAAGCCCTTGTTCTCGGGGCTTTTAGTCAGTATTTATGAGGATGAGCAACCCAAACAGACCTGAATTTTTAATGCTCTCAAACCGAGTTTTGTGTCTTTGCAGAGGAGAAAGGGCAGAGATGTTACTCTTGACAGCGGCGAGGGGAGCTGGGGAGGCAGGCTGGAGTGTTTTGACACATCATCAGCATAAACATACAGAAGTGGAAGGGGGGAGAGGAGATGACAGAGAGAGAGAGAAAGAGAGAGAGAGAGAGAGAAAAAGGAGAGGAGAGGAGGGGTGTGTTATATAAGACACAGGCATCACAGCTGTGATGCAGAGGCCAACCAACAGGATAAGGGACAATAATCAGATTAAAGCAGAACTGTAGGTTTGAACACGTGATATCATGATATGATAAAAAGAAAAAAGGAAATGTACTTTTGGAATGCTATTTTGGGGGAAGAGTTACATAAAGCAGTTGTTTTGCAGGTATGTCATGTTATGCACTGTCATGCGTTCAGCAATAACTGATCAGTTTTATTTGATCAATTGTCTCCAATTTCATTCAGGACTATGGACATCATAAACCCTGGGTCTTCAACAGCGGGCCCCCAAGGGTCCTTAGAGTTACTGCAGGGGGCCGCCAAGCTATTGTCGGACAATGTTTTGAAAGTTTTCCATTTTTTGAATGATTTTAGAAGCCACTGGAGAAACTGCACTGGATGGGGTTAACACAGCTAACATTGCTTTAACTCATTTGTGGTTGTGGTTTTGATACTGGGGCTTTTATGTTTTGACATCTTACTTTTTATAGTGAATAAAAACCTCATGAAATATTAAAAAGAAAAAGAAAAGAAAAAAAACAATTCTGGGAAAAAATGTGCTATTCGGATTAAAAGCACAACTGTGTGAATACACATTTTTTATAAAGCTGCAAACAATAGATATTCTGCAGTGAATAATCACATTGCTGAGGGGAAATATAGCGCCAGTGATTCCCACATTTTCTTATCCAATAAATTCAAAAACCATGGTGTCAACGCCACCGGCACATTTTCAAGAACAAATTAGGTTTTTACACCAGCACGAAAGCAAAGATGATTCATCCTTTCACAACTGAAGAACGTTTGCTTGGTTACTGTGTGGGGCAGGCTTGACTTCATTTTTGTTTGACTCATATTTTATACAAGAAACACCCACTCTGGTCAAACCAGACGTCCTCCCCCATCGGTGAGATCTCACTTCTCATTTTAAGGAAAAAGAATCCCATTTCAGCAGGTGAAATGTAATCTAAAATCTAATTTTAAATCTAATTTGGATTACTATTAATGAATGAATCAGTCACAGTTTGGGTCTGGGATTACTTTATATGCTCATTCCAGATAATGAGTCTCTCCCGCCTCCGCTCTGCAGAATATCTTCCCTCTCTACCACTCAGTGTCACTCCCCTCCTCTCTCTCTTTCTGCAGCCTCCATCGCGAGTGCCTATGTGGCGAAGTGCTGCAGGTCTATTGTGTAATGCTAAATGACTCTGATGACTGCTCAGTGCAGGTCCGGGCTCTCTGGGGAGCTTCACTGGCTGGCCCTGCAGCCACAGACAACACACACACGGACGCACATACGCGCACAGAGCAGGGTGGCTGCGGTGCATGCTGGAGATAAGACGAGGGTGAGGTCTGCAATCACCCACCACCAGCTGGTTCCATGTGGGTTTTAAAGCCAGGGGGGGACGGAGCTCATTATTCGGTTTGTCAAAAATACACGTCCGCACATCATTAGCCGCCTTATTTTTAGTCATTAGCAGGACCACACATTGCAAACTCTCTGTGTCTTATTTCGTGTAATTTTGTGATTTTGTTGATAAGCCACCACAATTTCTCGAGGCCCATTATCACCTCTTAGCAGTGTTAGCACATGGGAATAAAGCCAGGTTTTGACAGTTGTGCTCGCATTTATGCACTGTTAACCTCGCTGCTTATTAACCTCCTGTTCATATTGGTTTAATATCCTGCGTGTTTGGCGTGAGGACACTATACAAAGGAGAAAGAGATAACATCAGCTCCTTGCATACCGAACTTGGCCAAAAAAAACAATGTGTGTAATACCGTTTGTTGTGTTTTTCGGGTCCGACATTCACGTCAGATCATCGACCCAACAAAGCGAGTGTGTCAATAAAACCTTTTTCTCAAGAAGCTGCTTTGAACTGGCAGGATAATAGGATGAACTACCGTCACACTTGAGTTACGAGTAGATGTTTTGTTTCCTCACCATGAGGCATAAGGGAATATTGTCATGCTGTTTATTTTAGGCAGAAACAGGTACACCCTTCTCAAGAATCAGGGTGCAGCATCGAATTCTCCTTAATCCGAGTCGGTGCTGGCGACCCTGCCGTGCTGTCTGGTTGTCTTTGACCTACATTATAGATCTACAAGGGGATACAAAAAATGAAGCAGGCCTTTGTTTAGAATGACTAAAAAGACATCCGGCATTGTGGAAAATGTAAGACTGTCGATCAGACGTGTTGCTGTAAGGATTATGGGACACAATACACAGCACAACGTGGATCCACAAAGGAGACACCTGCTTCTCTTCATTCTGCAAAAACCAGCAGAGGGAATGCTTCACGGTGTCATTTTGTTCTAATTAATCCATTGTTGACATACAGTCAGATTAATCAGCCTTATATAAGACACATGCTGTCACCGGGACAGGATGCACACTAACATCAGATGTAACCTTTGTGGAGCCTCGTCTGCTCCCAGGAAATACCCTGTCACTACAAATCCTGCCTGTAAAATGATCTCCTGTCAGTCTTCTTTGAAGGCTGTGAACCTACATGAGCAAAAATAAAGAAATCTGTCAGGCTTGGAAGCAAAGATTTTCCTCCTCCCAGTGCAACTCAGTTTGAGGGATCCAGCATGCTGTTTTATTTAAAGCTGAATAACTTGTTTAAGAGACTGCATCACATTCTCTATCGGATTTATTTAATAGTTAGAATGTTTGAAAAGGTATCATATGTTTGCTGCTGCAACAATTAGTCAACTAATCAACTAGCTGATTGAAGAAAGTTAATCGCCAACTATTTTGACGATCGATTCATTGTTTCAGTTATTTTTCAAGCAACATTTATTTCTTAAATGTGAGCATTTCCTGTTTTTTCTTTCTCATTTATGATAATAAATAAAAGGTCTTTGACTGTTAATTGGAGAGAAGAAAAAATGTGTAGATGTCACTTTGGGTTCTAGGAACTCATAATTTGTTGACAATTTATAGACTAGAATAATGAGTTGCAGCCCGAGGGCACACAAAGTGATTAGTGAGAATGTCAATGACAAGAGAAGAAATGTGTTCTGTCTATTTTAAGACGTTGCGAGAAAAAGACAACAAACCATGACTAACAATAAGTCTTTACAGATGGCAGGTCACACCCAAAACTCTCAGCGCAGGCAGTAAGAGCTTCATTATTCATCACCTCATTGGCAGAGGATAAGTCTAATTTCTGCGGTCTTAGACCTTAAGATTAAGTGTTTGATTGACATACAGTAAGCAGCTCTTGAATATGAAACATGTATAAAATGCCGCCCGTCCTCAAGTTACATTCCTGGCCTGGCCACTATTGTCTCTCTGTTTACGCTTGTTTATGCACTGGAACACCACAAGTCCACATGTTTGTGTGATCTCCACAGTGCCATCAGAGATAAGTCCTGGCTAATCACCAACGATGGCAATCTCTCATAAATAAAGTACATGTGCAACAAATATTGAGCAGGAAAGCTCTCACGGCGAGGAGGTGCACACGTACTCGGTGGATGTTTACACTGCAGGCCGAAGGGGAGGAAGTGTTTTCAGAGCCTAATTGAAAGAACAATGGTCAGCTGTGACCACTTTTCAAGACACTGACTGACTCAAGCCGCGTTTGCAGTGTAATAGAGGCAACGTTTCCTTCCTGCTTCACTCCATCTCACATGAAACACCTCTGTTTGGATCTAAGAATTTAATATTTGTCAGATAAGATGGGAGATAACAGGGAGGAGATGATGAGGAGAACAGATCATAGTTAATGTAGAGATAATAAAGGGATTTTCCAGTGCTGGAGGCACAACAAAGAGTTTTTTTAAAAGGCAGGACATGTTCCTGAAGGAATTACTTTGAATTTGATAATTACAGTTTTCACTGTTGGCGTGTAATTATAATAGCTATCAGTGTGAATGCCAGCATTACATAGACATGTTTTTTTCTAAAGGGAAGTGACTCAATGGTAGGCTGGAAAACAGCTTACACAAACCCTACAGTATCGCCTCTGCGTGACATCCTGCCTTTATCGTGGGCTTATGTGACATATTCCCCTCTATTAGCTCAACAAACGCAGACTCCTTTTCTATTAAAACCATTGTTTATCTCATAACTCCCTCGTCTTAGGCTGGGAGTGAATTGCAATTCTGCACCGGAGGCATAAGCTGTGCACTTAATTAATGGCAAGGACATTTGTGACTGAATTATCAGGTATAGTCACAACAATGCTGCGAATGGAGATGATTTGGTGTAACCTTACAGAGTTGTTTGAACAATTAAGGTCATTTATTACTGCCGCCTCGTCCGACTGCAGGGCCCCCCTCTGAGGCCAGTCGGGGAGGAGAGGTGGTTTTGTATTTTAAAGCTGATGGATTCATCACTATTCTTTTTAATCTGTTTCATTCGCTTTGTAGCTAGGGTTTAAAGCGAAAAAGCTCAAAGTCTCTTGAACTTGTGAAAGAATAGATAGCAGCAGTCCAGTGGAAAAAAACTCAAAATGTTCCACAAAGAAGACAATGAATTCTAATTTCAGCCTTACATATGTGAGTCAGGTAGGAGTGCCAAACCGGTCCCAAAGTTCTTCAAATTCTTATTAAGATGCAGCACATATTTCTCACAGTCTCTCATAGAGCAAATTACATCAATTACCATAGTCTTTGCACATTCCATGTGGGGACAAAGGCTGTCTAAAAGGTAGGAGACACCGGTGGAAAGATTACTGCGTCAGTGTGTGGTGTCAGACGCAGGTGAATCACGCTGTACGTGTCTGATGGTTACCTCTGCCTAACGCGGCTGAGTTGCCAAGAATTTAAGATGTTTGTTTAGGAAGACGATAGCCTGAAATGTATTTAGTGTCCGCTTACTGATATTTAAAACCGTCTTCTTGAGAAGTGGAACAGTTCTTGACCTTTAAACAAGCAAATGTTTCTCACTTAACAACGCCCCATTAAGCCTGCAGTTATGAACAGCGTGGTAACCGTCAGTGAGTCCTCGCCTCATCATCTATCATCCTTTATTATCATCACCATCAGCGTTTATCACCTGTTATCACTAGAGGCACCTTATGCTCCCCTTTAACACTTTGCGAGATGGAATGTAACAATGTGCATTTACTCAAGTGATGTACCCGGGTACATTTGACTTGAGTATTTCCATTTTTTGCAACCTTATACTTCAACTCCACTGCATCTTGGAGGCCAGCTGTGCACTTTTTACCCCACTCCATTGACTTTTGATGAATTTACTTAGACACACAGATTCTGGTCATTAGAAAAATGCTGAATGTCAGATCCTTTAATTCACTGACCATCAATTATTATTCAGCCTGTAGTATACAGTATCTACTACATGCAAATATATGTATAATTAACTTTTACTATTACCTTTGATGCTTCAATACATCTAATATTAGACATTTTAAGACTCAAATATTGTTTGTCAGGGGTGGAATTAACTAAATAAGTAGTAACCTTTTGGGGTTACTGAAATTTTACACGTATCTAAGTATGCATGTTGAAATAACCTAGTCTGAAGATTTCGAGAAACAGAAACCTCCTTGACTGAATGCCCACTATTGTTAATACATGTAACATCAACCAAAAAAAGTAACCAATACTCTGAGTAACATTCGAGAAAAATACTTTTACTTAAGTGTCATTCTTATAGCAGTAGTTTTACTTGAAATACAGCAATGTAATGAGTACAGATATCTAGTACTCTTTCCACCACTTTTATTTGTATGGGTGACCTTCCCTATAACTCGAGAGTGACTTTTGGGTACAACACTGCGACAGTAATTGTGGTTTGGTAACAAAGCTGTTCAAAATTGAAATATGACACTTTAAACATTAATTTAAAGCACTTATGGCTTCCTCGTCTTCGTGTGTCAATTTGGTTGATGTCGTGTCATTAAACATACTGTATATGTGGTAAAGAGGAGCCTCTCAGAAGCTCCCTGCGTGGTGGAAAAAATAGAAAGTCATTACAATGAATTTCAGTGAATACAATTGAACAAGGTGCATCCCCACTGGCAGACCCCCCTTAACACACAAAAACACACACACACCCTATTCTCCTGCCACACAGAAGGAGGCTGGAAACACCGGATGTCCAGCTCTGGCTTTGATTGGCCAGCAGAACAAAACCCCCGGGGATGACTCACTCCCTATGATTCAATGCCACGGTGAGCAGAGCATCGGGAGGAGATGCACGTATGTTGAGTGCATGTGATTGATATTCACGGAGCCTGTGCAGATTCATTTCCCTATGAAACAGCAGTTTCCCCTGTAGAAAGCACCTGTGAGGCTCTGCATCCGGCTGTGGGATACCAGGCGCTCAGCAGCCCATTTGATCCCTAAACAAAAAGACACTCGACCGGTTGTGTGTGGAATAATTCACATTTATCTTGACGGTGACTGACAGTCATTCAGATGGAAAAAAGTGGAAATGAAAAGCACTGAAAGGCACCTTAATTCCCCACCACTGCGGATGTACACTTTAAGTATTCTGCTGCTTTCAAGTGCTCCCTTTAAGCTCCCCACCACTGAGATTAGACTCTTGAAGTAAATATGATTTGTCACGGATTCAGGTGCTCCTGCTTGGAAATTAAAATCAGTTTTTATTCAGCGTAGAAATCAAGTGGCACGGAAGTACTTTATGCTGCAGTGGCAGGATGCAGAATGGAGCAAGAGCTATTTCGGGGGGTTATCGAAAAATGAAAATGAATTACCTCGAGGAGCTGAAACGATAACATTTAACAGTGCTTGCTGCCATACAGGATGCAAACCAGTAATGTATTGCAACACATTACATCATTATTATGCTCTCTAACCCCTTCAAACCAGATCGGATCAATTTAAATCCTCCTCCTGTCATTGAGTTTCTCTGCTTTCTTAGATTAGGAATTTGGGTATTTCCCACCGTCATCCTCGCAGCTGTGAAACCTGACAATCAGGAGACCGTCTCATAGAGGGACAACGGTTCGAGGAATCCGACCATCCATCAGCTGCCACAGACTGAATTAGAGGAACAGGAGACGCACATCCTATCTGCAGGTCTGTACATGTCTGCAGGGTAGGCGTTGTCGCTGGGTGCCATTTACAGCACGGCAGAGCGTCACTTTGACCTGTTCGCCGTGGACGAGGTGTGTGTCTAGGTGTCGGCGTTCATTGCATAGCAAACACGCCGCTGCCATAAATACAACTTCCCTCTTCAGCGTCTGTTGACTCATCTCCACCTTTGTGCCCTTTCTCGTCAGCGCAAGGTTACGCGCTGGCTGCAACCGGAGGCGTTTGCATGGAGACTAAACTATGGATGAGTAATGTCTGTTAGTCAGTAAAACAACTTTGTAACTCTGTCCAAGACAGTCTCAAGTCTAAGCTAATACTGTCCTTATTATCATATAGGTTAAATAACTCATTTTTTTAACACCCTGTAGGTCAAGAGCATAAATGACTGCTACAAAAACCTTGGAAAATGCAATGCACTCTTTCACATAAAAGTTCCACTATGCAGC
The DNA here is from genome assembly GCA_963678695.2 of Diplodus puntazzo. NCBI lineage: Eukaryota > Metazoa > Chordata > Actinopteri > Spariformes > Sparidae > Diplodus > Diplodus puntazzo. Next base: position 14,141,651 of record OZ023167.1, on the reverse strand, counting down.
AACAACAGTGACATATGGACGCAGTCACACACAGCTGATCAAAAGACGCAGAATGAATGAATGTGTCCACGATGTTGGACTGCGTGTTTGGCATGAGCTGCTGGCTGACACATCTTCGACAAAACCGCCCACCAAATCTGTGGCAAAACAGCATTCTTCTGTAGTTCGTTTCCCAACAGGGTGAACCTTTCATAATAAGAGCACCTTTTTCAAGAAACGTTTTTTGGTGCTTTTGTTATGAACTGCTGTCCGTACAGAAGCCGCAGGTGTTTGTTTGTGATAGAAACTGATCACCAGCATTTTTTGCACGTATGGAAAAGTACCTGAGGTATTCCACTGCAACACCTTCGCAAATTCCTTATAAGTGAAACCTCATGGTTTCCAAGAAGGAGGAAATAGTGTAACAGTTGAATGCCAGAGTGAAGGAAGAAATACCTTCATATGTAAGAATTGGCCATCTGTCAAATTCCTGCTCAAAACAAATAGGGGCAGCTTATAACTAGTATAACCGCTAACTGCTACTAAATGTAGCTCTCATTAGGTAGTTAGCCCAGTTAGCAGTGCAGACCCGGTTTACAATGCTAGCACAGGAGCTTTGGAATAGGACGGGCCTGGAATAGCTGGTTAGCATGCTATCATGTGTAGAACGTTTTCAGCTAAAATTCCTTTAAATGGAAAACATAATGTTATGTGCGTGATTTAACTATTGTGTAGAACACTTTCCCGCCACTTTTTATTTCATAAATTATGTGTAATCAAACATCAAAAAGCAAAACGATCTTATGAGCTGGGGCATCTTACCGTATTGGGGCCCTTGAAGTGAAAAAGCATGTATAAATCTCTGGGTGGATATTTGCAGCTGAATTGTGGCTGTGGGGAGTTTAAGCGAGCATGTATTTGCTTAACAGAATGCAGCCTGGAGGTTTGAACTATCTCTGGTGTATTATATTTAACACAACACTAAATCTAATGCTGTTTACTGGAGTGCTGGGTCTAATAAAAGACAGCTGTGTATCCATGTGGTGCGGAGTAATTTACTCTGCCTCCTTCGCTGTGATATTCAGACGAAACAAGAACGCGAGAAAATCAATAACATTACTACAAAGGCTGTAAGATGTTTACATATATTTCATTATCTTCATCTCGCCGCTTGCTGACTGATAAATGTGCGGAGAGAACGTTAATGCCACAACAAGGGAGCGGAATAAGGAAGCAGGATATTTCTTTCTGTCATCACCAAGCAAGCAATGTTGTCCACTGCGGCAACAGTTTGTTGTGATTTCTATCAGGTGTGTAGTACCGGTGGGAGCGGCAGCTTTGTTTTCTCCTTCCTTTAATGATTAATGGGACTGCCTGTGTGGGGTGTGACACATAGCTTTGGCTTGAGTGGGACACCAGAGCCGACCAAAACGTCTCAACTCAGACGTTCTCATACATCACATCCCTGCCTCCTGGATTCCCCACAACGTTTCTGCATTCCTCAAATTTCTGATCGCCGCTAATTCTCTCCCGAAACCCCTCCGTTCGGACTTCACCAGTGTTGGATTACCGGCGCGTTGGTTGCCGTTCTGATGAATGCCACATGCAGCCTGGGAAATACCCGTGCGGCACTCTCTCGCCTGTCTCAGCAACTCCGCGGGCTAATTCCCGCAGAAGCTGCCATCAAGTCCAACCTAAACCCCTCTTATTTCATTCAGTCTCTCAGCTACTGAGAGCTGAGAGCTTGTCAGTGCAGCTGCGGCAGATCTCCCCCACTACCTGCTCGGTGTGAGAACTGCAGCTGGAGAGAATTACACGCTGCTTCGAATACCAGGCCGGCTGGCGAAAGCGCACTGGAACATCATCTTTTGAACATCGCCGGTGCATATTATAAGCAAACACATATGGTAAGGATAAAGGAAGGTGGTTGCCTCCGTCCTTAAAAACAAGAAGCAGTAGTGAAATGTGGGTTCAGTTGAGTTCCAGACTGCCATCCAGGCTCCAGCTTTAGTAAAAACATGCAGTTTCTTTTTTTCTTTTTCTTTTTTTTCCTGTGGCTGGTGACATGGCAAGTGTTTGTGTTCTTGCATGCTTCCCTTGTTAATGGTGCAAATGGGATAAGAAAACAAGGGCTGACACGCACACACACACACACACACACACACACACACACACACACACACACACACACACGGATACAAATGACTTCCACGAACCGTTCCCACTTTGTAAACGATGAGTGAGAACAGAGCAAATGAGGAAGCAGCAGCCCTGTCTTTGACCTTGACTTGCTGAGGTATGTGCGATGAAGCACATGTGTTTGACTGGAAAGGGCGTCAAGTGTGCGTGTCTTTGTGTTGGTGTGTGCGTGCAAGTGTGTGTGTTTCTAATTGATCTGTTGATGTCACCCGGAGCAGAGGCTGAGCAGCAGCCTCCCGTGGCTTCAGCCAATCGATCGCTCCTCAGCCTGTTTTTCGGAGAGGCGAGAGAAAATATCACTAAAAGTCTTGTTCCCATGAATGCCCGACCGCTCCCATGACGACCAGCAAAGATGATGAAATAACAAGCCCATTTTCACCCCTTCCTCCCCCCAGTGTTCGTGCGAGGAGAGATCTGATAGGACATTTACACGGCGAGGGTTTGACAGCATACATGTTTAATTGGCCTTAAAATCCTGATTGGATTGGCAGTCACTCATCGCCACCACTATTGGTTCGTCGACAGGAAGTGAGGGGGAAGTAGACGGGGGAACGGGGTGCCAATCATCGCCCAACAGCTGTCCTCCTCTGAGACATGGCCTATAAAAACAGCCTGAGACGGAGACACACACACACACACACACACACACACACTGCAAAGTCGATGCATCATCAGGTCACCGTTCTATTCTCGTCCCAGCAGGAGAGCAGCCTCCGAACACTGTCGCGCCGCCTTTTTTTTTTTTTTTTGGCTTTGGGAGTCAATAGCGGAGAAGATTAAACCTCGCTGCCATGCATGACCGTGGGGAGGAAGTCACAGGTGGCTCTTTCTTCGGCCTCCATTTCCCTTCATCCCTCCGTCGCCTCTGACTCCTGTAAGGTGCCAGTGGGAGTGACAAACAAGGCAACAACAGCTGCCAGACTACTGATAGAGAGAGAGAGAGGGAGAGAGAGAGAGAGAGAGAGAGAGAGAGAGAGAGAGAGAGAGAGAGAGAGGGCGGAGGTACCGAGGGATACCAGCGAGGCCAGGAGACAAAATAAGAACAGCTGTGAGCGGCCAAAACAGCTGATAAAGCACCACTAGCTCCACTTCCAATTGTAGAAACTGTTTGATTGACACTGATCATAAACCTCTATAATTGTGGACACCTCAGAGAAGGTAAATAACAGTTTCCATAGAGCCACTAAGCCTTCAGCGGCCAAAACCCCGACTTCGACTAAATACAATGCTGCCTTCCTGCGGTTCAGGCTTAAACGTCTTTGTGGCGAGTTTAAGTCTGATGTGTTAGCAAAGCTCAAGCCTTAAGTCTTACACAGCACCTGTGGCCTCATTCCTCACAGCTCACATACTGGCTGAATGGCAGACTGACACCATGTTAAGACCGGGGCAATGTCAGTTGGGGTGTGTGTATGTGTGTGTGCTGGTGTCGTGTTTCAGACAAGGTGGGCAGCCACATGGGGCGCAGACAGTCTGCGAGCTGTTTTGAGCGCCTGGCTCCTTATTAAGCCGCCACCTCACTGTACATCCAGCCTGTCTGACCCCAATAACTCTGCTTCCCTGCTAAACCGGCGTTGGATAATTACTATGCATGCATCCATTGTGAGAGATAATTCGACCCATTAAGGCTTATTTTCTGATGTGCCTCCGAGCACTTTAGTTTAGATTGCTAGTAGGAGAAGAGAGAATTCTCTCGGATTTCTCAGTCCGGAAAAGAAGAGAGAAAACTCCCCCTGACTAAAGGTAACACCATCCAGGTGAACCCCCTCTCCTCTTCCTCTCTTCCATTAACCTCTGGTGCCCTCTGTCCCCCCCGGGACTGGTCCTGTTCACAGCTGTGTGCAGGTGTCACTGCAGATAGCCCCCGCCTGAGGACCATTAGCGCAGAGGCCTGTCATTTCCAGTGGGAGAGCGGAGCCGTCCTGGTGATCTGACAGCTCTGCTGAGCTCAGGTGAGAACTTCCCCGCCTGCAGATGGACGAGGCCGGAGAGCTCCAGGCTCATGCCTTTACCCTAACCTGACTGACAGCTATGAACAGAGCTCATCCTCTTACACAGAGACCTGACACCTCAGCTCCTCGGGCAATAATGACACTTGTGCACACACACACACACACACACACATGCGTGCACAACAGAGATGAGCACATACCTCGGGTCAATTTGTGTTATGTAAGCTGCTTTTGAAAGGCTCGGTGTTGCCAAATAACAGAAATAACTGGTGGTGCGGAGGCTGAGCTGACCACAGGGTATTTTCCATGTGTTGTCCTTTAGCATGACAACACCAGTGTACACCACCGCACTGCAGAAAGCCTTCATCTTAACCTGCCAGTCAGTCTCAAGACATATGTTCATTATTTTCCTGCCAATGTGAGTGCGATTATTGTACTTTTTCTTTCCCAGGAATGAGTGTCAGTAAGGGGTGGGCGATGTGGCTTAAAAAACGATATTTCTACATGTTTAGTTATCATCTTGATATTTTGAAAGCACTTCATAAATTCTTTAAAAATACAATTTTACAATATTTGTGCCTAATAACTTGACCTCAATTCTCGAGCTGACTGTAATGAAGCTAGATTTTTGTTGGAAACAGATTCAATACGTTATTGTCCTATGCATTATCTAATGCCACTCACTGTTGTTGGCTTGTTTCAAAAAATGGACAGATGTCTTGGAGAGCAACAATCAAAACACAAACACTGCAGCAGGTCTAAGAAAATCCTCAAGTGCTAAGGCAGGCTAGTATTTCCCAAAAGCAAACAACCTGTCAGCAACTCCCAGATATGGGAAATCTTTCATTCCAGTAGTTCGGATGTGGAGCCAAAGAAAAGGGTCAAAATGATCCTTTTGCGCAAGCTGAACCCGAACAGAGTTCATGATGTGTGTGATACTGACTCACACTGTGTTTGTTCTACGACTTGGATCCAGCAGTGTGTGGTCAGTGTTTTTAAAAAATGTGAGGGTGACCTGGCAGCGGAGGAAGAGAGAAAGCCGCAGCGCACACAACGCCCACGGCCTGCAAAGCACCTACGTTGGCAGTTTGCGTTCCCAGGTGGACGAGAGCTGCCAGGACAGAGGGAGCGAGGAAGGAGAAAGGAAGGCCGAGCCGGCCTTGCCTGGCCTGCAGGTGCTCACAGAGGCAGGGATTGTTCCCTCTTGAGATGGAAGTGGGGGATGGGCGAAAAACCAGGAAGGGACCTGTGCATATTATAAACATATACACACACTCACTTAGTCCCTTCCAGCACCCTGATTACGTCAACCTCCTAACCTCTTCTTCACACCTAGGCTCTCTGTCTGTGCCCACCCGCTCTCACAGCTCAAGGCATGGACATCCGGCATTCCTCAGGCCTGTGTGAGAAAGAGGTTGGCTGGAGATCAGGGGCCAAGCGGAGTCTGAACAGCGACAGGCCGGGACAGGCAGGGCAAATCAAACACGCAGCGGCCCTGCTTTTAGCCCGGTCAGCTGGGTGCCTCTTTAGAGACCTGCAGACGGTGCAGAGGACAAGTCAGCTGCACACGGCCCTCAAATAACACACTGTGTGTGTTTAAGTGTGTGAGTGTGCATAACGCAAGTAATGAGCCAATGCAAACAGAATTAAGAGTCAAATACACCTCACACTTACAGTTTCTTGTTTTCTGTGAAGATTTTATACAAATTCGCAGAACGTGCTGGTCAGAACAGACATCACCTGGAGATGCCAGTGTTCAGGCACCCTGCCCATTAAATAAACTAATAAAAGGTGTTTGATTCAACACCATTACCAGTCGGTTACAGGCTTCACATGAGGAGCTCTGGTTGTGCTGGAACATCAGGCTATTTCATTTGTTTTGGCTACCGCTGCATGAAAAAACAACCTAAAGAAGGAGCTAAAGCAGAAAAGTGTGTAAAGCAGCAAGAGTTGCTGATGGAAAATTAATTGAGTGCAATATGTATTCGGGGTGGAAATGAGTTTTAGAGATGATGAAATGGCTCATTCATCGAAAAAGCCAACCGAAATTACAACGCTGACTTATTTTTCCTGCTGGATATTTTTGTCCTCAACACGCCATTCAGCTCGCCTAACGTTGGTCTAACAACATCAAGTGGAGGAGGAAAACACTGGGCTGTATTCTTTCCCCCCTCAAACTCCAACATGCCTGCTTGCCCTCAATGGCACTTTGTGTGCAAGTTTGTTGGTGTTTGAATGAGTCTGAGGGCATATGGAGACAGGACTGGCTCCTGTCCTCCAGTGAAAGGGCTTTGCAAGGTATCTCCCTAAAAAGGTGAATTCATTGGGGTCTAGAGTGGAACAGGAAACCCTGCCCTCGACCCACGTCCTCAGACGCTCCGGGTACATGCGTGCAGGCTCCCTGGAGAACAGCCTGCCTGGCTCCCGCCTGTGTTTTCCTTTTTCTGTTGACCTGCCCCGCTGTTGCTGCGGCTGCTGCTGTGAGGAAGTATCACCCCCTCACTGTCAGAGTGGTGCTCAGTAAATATAAAAAGCTTTTGGTGCAATATGTCAGAACTGCCTGTCAAATTCATACTCAAACGAAGGCAAACGAGGAGCAGCCTTATCAGCAGAGTAACTGCTAACTGCCTGTCATTGTAGCTAGCCATTGGCTAGTTAGCTTGATTAGCCGTGCAGCTGGCTGTCCAGACACGGAGCTCAGGGACCAGAAGTTTGTTGGTGTTTAAGCCACTTAATTTATCTGATAACTTCAGTTACTCATTACTTTGCAGATTGAATGCTGCATCATTTATTTAATGTGCAATGAGATAAAAAAAAAAACACTGATTCTGATTATCATGAAGGTATTTTCTGGTAGAATTTTGCTTTGACTTGTAATTTTAATGCTTAAGTACATTTATTTCCAAAAATGCCTCTCGATATCTAAAGACATTTACAATCAGACACTTTAAAACTTTTGCCCAGATACTATTTGTAAGGTTGTCTTTCACTTTCACCAGTTTAATACATAAATAAGATACTTCTTTACTTCTACTCAAATATGACTTTGGGGTACTTTCACACTGTCTTCCGATCAATACTGCAGTTTTCAGGCTTTCTGCACATCACAGCAGCACTTAGAGATAAAAACTTTTGCAAAAATTAAAACACATCTTGCCGTTATGGCCAACAATAATCTATTTCTGTCTCAGGCTGGCAGGCTGGACAGCAACAATGAGCCAATTTTTATCTGTTTTCCTGAGAAAACTTCATGTTGGTTTCTTTTCAAATCCTGCAATCAGAGCTCTTTGGTACACATACAGGAGACAGATTAGAGCAAATACATGAGTGAGTCGATTATTTAAATCAACTCCACATCCGAGCTCCTTTTACTAAAACACCGTGTGTGAAAACATTGCAAGCATTGTTGCTGTTAACGGGGATTTAGCATGTATTTCAGCACGGCCATTTACAGGACGATAAGAGGCTGATTGGGATCGGAGCCTCTGCCTCGTTCGTCGCTCCATCCAATTTAGCGAACATCACAATATCAGAGCTAAACAACAATTACCCTCATCATGCGGTGAAAGGGTTGAGCTGTTGAGCTAAAAAAAAAAATTCCACGCGTGCAATTATGGGATTAAAGGTGATTTACCTGTTTGCAACAAGCCGACTCCGCTGTCTGTTTGTTCGTAGTGCCGCTGGATGTCTTGCACAACACCTGCAAAACAGGAGCAGAGGGGAAACATGAGTGTGGTTACAAGACATAATAACAGTCATAATCACAGGTATCGAAACGCTGAACTCCGTTTGACTGCATAGCTGAATTAACTCCGGCTTTATGGGAGTGTTTTGTGGCTTGGGATTATTGCCGGATATGATGGATAGATGATACCGGAGGGCTATCATTCACTTAAGATCCCTGAAGAGCAATATGACATCCCGATAAGTGCTCTCTTGGCTGCCATGCAGTGCTTAACTTAAATAAATGGCAGCGAAGACTTTAACTGAAGGGGTGTTATCTAAGAACAATGTCTGGTGTTAAACGGCTAAACACACCTTCCGTTAAACGCTCACACTCTTTCGCCACCATTAGCTACCCACTAGCTCATGGAAACGCCTGAGGTTGAAGTTGGCGCGACCAGATGAGCTGCAACCAACTGCGCGAGGTCAATATTTCTGCCGGCTCTCATCAGTCACACAGGCACACAGCAGCACCGACACATAGTTCTACTGCGATAAAACCACAAGGTCTTTGAAGTCGTCTTGATCCTGTTGCCTGTAACCCAAGAGCAGCTATGCCGGAATGGAGGAAGTGTACATTCTGCGCGTGGCTCTAATGCCTTAATGAACTGAATGGCACCCGGTGCTTGGCCCGAAAGTCATGTTAACGGCTGAATATCCGCCCATCAGAACATTATGACTCGCGTGTGTTCAACATAGAGGAGAAGGGCGCAGAGCATGCGTGAGGAACCTCATAAACTTTTTAACACTTCGTAAACATCAGAAGATGAAGATGAAGAAGAAGATCAGAGGGTGATAAATCACGAGTGGAGAAATCCCTTCATGGCTACTGTACAATTTTAAGCAGCAGTAAACAAGACGCAGCAAGTCTGCATCAAATGAACTCGGCTCCTCTCGAGACCACCAGCTTGGAAAGGTTCAAAGCCTTATTTTTTTATATGTGGGGAAGAGAGGAGAAACGGAATAAAACATCTCTATCGGAGTAATCCTGGTGTGCTTGGTGGTGCTAGCCGACTCTCTGTGAAACTGGCAGGCCGGTCCTGGGGATTGCAACACAAGCTCATGAAAATGGAACAGCAGAGGCATGACTAACATTTTAAAGAGCTGGCCGCCTCTGACCCGTCTGCTCCTCTCCTCCGAGCCAACCGCACCGGCCTAACCCAGCACAACCTGACCTCCAGACTGGTGCACCTGCAACTTTGAGACACAACTCATGCAGAATGTCCTTGTCAACTCGGGGATTGTGCCTCGGAAGATGATGAGAAGGATCACAGCTTTGCAGGCAAATAGCTGCGACCCACATAATAGAAGTCGATTCAGCGCTCGCCGGCATCGCCTCGCATCACCTCGTCTCGCTCGTCTATTTGTCAACAGCGAGGCTCAGCGTGTTTCAAAGGCGGTGCGATGGCGAGGCAGGTGCAGGTGGGAACTGTGACTGGGAGCAGAGGCATACGTCAGATTCCTGTCATCTGAGTCAAACCACCTGCTCGCATTCTCACACTACAGGCAGCATTCTTGTTCAAAGCGCTGCACTCACAACTCTGCGCCTTGTTTCTCTTTCATAATGACGGGGCTTTTAAAAGGTGCTGGTACGCTGGTTTTCACCCAGTATCAGTGAAACTCACAGTTTAGACCAGCAATGATAAATACTTGATTTGCTACATCACATCTGCGCAACATGTGGTGACTGTGTTTCTTGTCAGCACACAACTATTCTAGAGTGCATATCAAGATTAGATTGCTATCGTGATATGAGACCGTATGTCGTGTTAGATTTTGGACATTGTTATATTGTGTTATAACATATGTGTTTTGTCTTTCCTGGTTTTAAAGGCTGCGTAACAGTAAAGTGATGTATTTTCCAAACTTACCAGAGAGCGCTACTTGTTCCAATACCTGCCTTTACCCACTTATTTAATATACACATTGCTAATGATTATTTAAACAAATGAATAATATTAAGTAAAGTAATAATAAAATCATGAATTTATATATATATATATATATATATATATATATATATATTGCAGCTACTATTTATAGCGCACACAGGGGTTTGAATCAAAGTGAATTGTTTACTAGCAACGTAACTACTCACTAAAGTTATCAAATAAATGTAAACTAATATATAATATAATATAACACTCAAGTGAGGCGCCTCAGAATTGTACTTAAGTACAGTACTTGAGTAAATTGAATTTAGAAATAGTCCATCACTGGTTATTGTAAATTTTGACACTGAGATTCTAATTTTTACTGCATTTTTACTTGTCTGGCCTCCTTGATTGCTAATAATCGCATCATTGTCGGCCCTGAAGAAAACACATTGGCCGTTCCCTAATATACTGCAATGTTATCTTAAGGCCATGTCGTCCAGCCCTATGGCACACAGTGTGGCAAATATGCATCAACAGCCTCGAGACAGGTAAGACTCAATTCACCATTCCTAGGCAGGTAGATCACAGTTCATATCCTGTCAAAGTTAGGGTGGATAATTCACATCAAAATTCTTTACTCTCTCAAAATAAAGGGGCAGGTAGGCGCTTGCTAAGATGACCTGCCCCCCTCTACTCACACACAGACGCTTCTAATCACTTCTAGTCACCCCTAGGTTGTCAGGTTGTCACCCCTACATGGCCTACAGCAGCAGACAGGTGCTGTAGCCCCCCCACTCCCCGCGCGCGCGTCAAGCCCGTCATACGACGACAGCAGTGTTTAACAGTGTACTGTACAACTGCAGCTGTACTCTAATTAGCCTAGAAGGGGTGCACACGCACACACACATACACTAACACGTACACATGGCCTGCTGGGAGGGGGATTCCTACAGCAGATGGTGGAACGTCCCTCCTGGACAGAGTCTGCATTCGTCTGAGCCACACCCGTCTACAATTACCAGACAATTAATAAAGGTAGAGTTGGCCAAATGTGCTGTGAGATTATAAAAAAAATATCAGAGGCGGCTTAGGGCTATGGCCACTGTGTGATAAAGTCTTGCCGTGACAACAAGATTAGATTAGTAAAAACATGAAAATATTATGTAAGAAGTTCATTTTTTTTTTTTTTACTCCAGCAGCTAAATTTGAGTGCATTTAAGTAAAATGGTGGAAGTCCGATCAAAACAACAGTGTTTGTTGTACCACAGATTCAAGTGCAATGAGCTGAGTAATGGACTGCGTTAATCTGCAAGGGATTACAGAGAGCCAGCAGCTCTGTGTTTGTGTAGCGGCCTATCGCGGCTATCATCTCTACTCTCAAAGAAGCCGTTTAATTCCTGGAAATCAAACTGTCCTTTTGCTTTCTCTTTCTTCCTGTTTTACGTGCTGTCCACTACATTTCCTCTTCCTCAAATCAGGCTGTAAGTGCCGTCTCTGCTTCTCTTACCTGAGGCGAGACTTTAGGGGATTTTTTTCAGGCCATTTTTATTAAGACAAAGAGATTCAGTGAAGTGTCTGATTGTGAGGTACCACAACCCTCGCCCAAGCTGGCAGCGCCCAGTCTCGTTTCCGTGGCAACGCTGTACGGGCACTCAGAGAGATAAAGGTCAAGAGACCACAAAGGAACTCAGCTTTCCAAATTTCTGCCTTTTTCTAATCCTCATCGTGGCTCCATCTCACAATGCGGCATCTGCCAAATGACACAAAGCCAGAACTAACTCCACAGTAGCACCGGATAGAGCGATCGTATACATTAAGAGGTACATATCAGCTCGTCGCTGTGGCTGTGGCAACACTGATTGCAAATCTAACCCTGAGGATCCATTAAACTGAGCAACGTTAATGAGTTTTCTCAAGTCTCGGGCCTCCAGGGGTCTGTGCTCATGCGAGGACGATGCCAGGCAAGAAACATGGCAGGAATGTGGATCTTCCTGACGGCCCACAACAATAACACCAGCTACTTTCACGTTCATTCAGTGTAACAGCGAAGCACACTCATAGCCACTCCCTCTGACACAATACACTGTCCGCTCCCTCGGATTACCGAGAAAAACAATGAACGAAGCTCGAAGAAGTCATTAAAGCTAATCGTGTTTTGTCACTCATCAAACATTACCAGTTTGAACACACAGCGGCCCTGCGGTTTCACTTGTCTTCACAATCAATTCGACTAGTTCTGTGGCGTGTGGCAGCACAAGTGCAGAGCCGCATGTATGTGTTCTCTGACACTTACGGGCCCCTTTCATGAATTTATTGTGATGCTGAGCTGTACATACAAACGGCGCGGCTGCAGTCGGTCAAAACACAGAGCTGACACAGAGTCGGGGGGCCGGCGTGCAGCTGACACTTATTCCACCCTCTCATAAAGTCCGCTTTATGACCACTTTTTTTTTTTTTCTTCAGCGTGGTTCGAGAAGAAATGACTCAAAATTGGTGAACGTTAAACATGCCACAAATGCTGCATTTAGAGCGGTGAATTGTGAGTGAATAGTACTTTCTTTCAGTCAGCTGCTGTTTCCATTATAGACTGCTCACTAACATGCGAGGATTTATGAATCTCATAGATCAAAACATATGAGCTATGACTCCATTTACCATACTCCTAACACACTGGCTGTTATTTTCTATTATACTCATCTTGATCCAGAGGAGATGTTAAACTGAGGATGCTGCGTGCTGTTTTTTTTTCGCAAAGGCCAGCTTTCGTGCAGTGACGCACTCTGCCAGCATTGCTCCTTTGGGACCACCGTATGCTCACAAATACACATACATAAGCGAGCACACACACACGCCCACTCACACCACACCCCATAAAGCCATACACAGATTTACACACACACACACACACACACACACACACACACATACTGTAGAACTCCATCAGCTCGGTGAGGACAGATTTCGTATCAAATCCCCGACCAGAATCCCAGACTCCAGGATCTCTGGCCCCCCTTTGGTTCTATTTCTGCTCAGAGAAACTAGGCTAAGAGGAAGGAGAGAATAGTGGTCCAATTTAACAGTGACGCGCGGCGGAGAGAGACAAAAGCAGCCGGAGATAGAGGAGTCATGAGGAAAGAAATAGGTGGTGGCCACAATGGGGTCAGCCTGCGCTGGGTTCGTCTTGTAAATCATGTGTTTCCATTGTTTATATATATAGTATGTGTGTGTGTGTCTGTGTGTGTGTGTCTGCGTGTTCCCCTTTCCCCTGGTTTCACTGAGTGTGTGTCTGAGTGAGAGGGAGCCAATGGATGGAAGTCATTCATCCTGGCCTGAGTGTGACGGGCAGCGGTGAACCGCTCTGCTGATGTGGCCAGATCCTTCCCCCCCATTCCTGCAGAGGGGTGATCCCTTTTCATGTGTCAACCCCCATCAGTATAAATAGTCTGGGAAAGGAAGAAAAGGGGGACATAATGAGTGAGGAGAAAGTGCATCTTTTCTGGTTGTTCTTGCGACCAACGTTTTGGATTCGCAAGAGGCAGCGGGGAGCAGCAGCGCGGAGGCGAGCCGGGGCTGCAGAGCGCCTCAGACTAAAGCGAGAAGAGAGCCGACCACAAATATGCCCGACTGTGGCCGGCGGGCTCCTGACCGACTGCTCTCCTCCCTTGCCATGTGGCCGCAGTGGGCGGGGGGAGCGCTTTTTCCATTCCACTTCCTTTCCCTGCCACACAGAAAGGAAACGTGCTGCAGATGTCTGGGAAAAACAGCGGAGAGCACCCTGCACGGGAGGCCCTCGGAGCTCCGGCAAGAGTATAAAATCAGCAAGAGATGGGGCGTGTGTGAGTGCGCTAGAAAGTTCAAGTCCGGCTGCCCACACAGCTTCACCCAAAACCACTTGTAGAGCACACTGTGTGAGAAACACAGTGAGATCTTAAGAGCAACAGTGAGAGTCACTCTACAGACAAGCTCCTGTTTTGAAGATACAAAATAAAACATCGTCTATTTGAGAGCTGATCCACGTCGACCACAGGTTACCCTTTGGAGCGATGGTTTCATGAATGGATCGTTGTTCTATTTGTGTTGTGCACTCCAAGAAGAACTCACATATATGCATGCAGGCAAAAAGGCGGTGCAATTGACAGCATTCCGTTGGTTTGTGTTCTACTAAGCAGAAGTTGGTGGTAGTAACTAGAGATGCACCGATCCAGTTTTTTCCGATCCAATCCGATACCGATACCTGGACTGAGCGTATCGGCCGATACCCGATACCGATCCGATACCACTGTTGAATTAATAATGAACTGTATACCTTCCACCCTGTGAAAGGGACTAAAGGCACCAGACTTTCCTAACTAAAACAAAATAATCAAACAGTTACCAACATTGTAAACATGTGTAACATTAATAATAATAATAATAATAATAATAATAATAATAATAATAATACATTTCATTTATATAGCGCCTGTCAGGGTACCCAAGGACACACGTAACAAAGTGGAACAAACAAATCAAAGAATGAATGGAGCGCCTGTCAGTCAGCACGGAGGGAACACTAGCACCAAAGTCAGTAGCACCGTCTGTAAACAAACTAGAGTCTGGAGGCTCCGTGCACACAGCGGGGGCGACCATCCAGCGTCTGGAGGCTCCGTGCACACAGCGGGGACGATCATCCAGCATCGCTGCGAGCCAGGGAGACCGCAGCAGCAGAGGAGGAGACAAAGCAGCCCGGCGGTGAATAACCCTGAGGTTGTGGTGGAGGGAGGACCAACGGAGCAACGATGGACAGCCCACATAGTTGGGTACGTCGGTTTGAAAGTTAGCGTTGCTAGGCTAACAGCTGACCGGTGAGGCTAACAGCTGATGGCGGGGCTACTAGCTAATCAGCGGAGAAATGTGACGTGAGTACGTGTAACGTCCTGCAAACAGGAATACAAAATAAAACATAACAGCTGAACCTGAGAATAAACTAATAAAGAGTTGGTCAAACAACAACTTGCGCTCTTCCAGCATGCGACACACTGACGCTGACGAATGACGTAGGATGTGCTGCGACGGCAAAAAAAATAAAATTGGATCGGCTGGTGGATCTGTTTCATTTTACCGATCCCCGATCCAGCCGTTTTGTCAATATCGGAGCCGATATCCGATCTTAATATCGGATCGGTGCATCCCTAGTAGTAACACGCCAAGAGATATAGCAATGCACGAAGAACTGAGCGTAGAAGACTGCCGGCAAGCAAACATGAAAGTGAGCAATGCACAATTTTAAATCTACGAAAGAAAAAAACACTGAAGCTGCTGTAAGTCATTTTAGTTAACTTCCTGTCTGTTTTGCAGTTAGGAATCTCCTTCCTCCCCTCTTCATCACCACAAGAATGCTCAGCAGTAATCACCGCCTCTTTATGGCGTTCTCTGTCCTGATTGGCTAAAGTGGGCAGGGATACCAGAAAATTGAATTTCTCTTTTCCTGCATGAGTGGGAGGAGGAGAGACATGGGTTACTGACCAAATACTCTATAACAGTGATGACTATTGGAATATAGAGATTTTTGATGCTTATTTTAATATAAATATGTCACTGACAGCAGCTTTAATGAAAAGGAAATAAAGGCTAAACACCCTTTTGGTAAGAAATACTGCATGTAAACATAACATGACCTGGAAGTTAAGGACTCGCGACTTGACTTGACATGAGAAGTGATGACCTGACGACTTCTCTGTGCTCATTTTATGTTGTATGTTTTTTATTTTATCATGTCTTTATTGATTTTGTTTGTTTTTTCAGTCTGGCTGTAAATTTTTATTGTACAAAAGTGATGGGGAGAGAATATATCAATTGAAAGATATTTTGATGATTTCCTGTATTTGATTGATTGATTGATTGATTGATTGATTGATTGATTTCTGGATCGAAAAAACATAAAATGGTAATCCAAAAGGATGACATACAAAAGTATAACACTTAATTCCAGCATGGTCCTTGGTGTTACACATAAAACAACTAAACAAGAGGCAGACACAACACAGAACACAAAGAAAACAACTCAACTTGCACACATGCATACACACTGATGTATGATAAGCCTTCATTGGATGGATGGATGTTTTCCTCAAGCTGTACATCCTGGATCACGCGTCATCCTCTTACCCGTAGCAACATGCCCACACCAACGTAAATACTATTTCACACAGCGTTCCCCACAGTGACTGAGACTGCTGGTTTCAGTTCATCTTCCTTTTTTTTTGTTGTTTTTTTTGTTTCTGTTTTGCTGGCGTTGGTAGGATAACCTAAGATTTAAAGTTTCATCTAATGGTCTAAACATCAATCTAGATAACTCTCTACCATCCCAAGATCGAAACTGAAGGTGAAACTAAAGTTCACTGTGATTCAAGCACTATATTTGTGCTATAAGAGGCAGGTTTGAAAGAAAAAGTGTACTGTCTGTGCATTGGTGGTTTTAGTTCATGTTTCTTATCTTCATTTTGCTGATTCCGGTTTGGATGCCATTTCAAGTAAATGTAAAAGACAGGTTACTTGCTACCAATACACCACTATGCTACACCAGGGTGAATGCATTCAACTCAGAACTGCTACCACTGTGTTGAGGATGAATATTCTGTTAGAACAGCAATGAGGCCCCTTTGACATTTGAGACAGCTTTCACTCTAATCTTCTAATTTGTGACAGCCAAACTGGGGCAAAATCAAATTAAAGGCCTGTAGGTTTGCCAGCCTGACCACTTTGATTAATCAGGCTGTTTCCTTTTTTTTATCCTAATTTTCTTTCACTAATCAAAAGCTTGAATTCAGCTCAAGGGTTCGCGGTGCATTTGTCCCAGCCGGTGCGTGCTAAATATTTGATGGTAGTGGAGAGGACGCATAGTGAAGCATCAAGGGAGCAGACTAAACCTATAGCTCATCAATAATACATCCGACGCTGGGGCCACTTGTTCGTATGAGATAATGCATTAGATGTATTGGACGGAGACGCAGTGAGGCGAAGCAAAGGTATTTGAGCCGGGATGAGACTGTCTGACTGCCAGGGGATATCTGTGAGCTGCACTTGTTCACACCGTCGCCTCTCAGGAATACTGAACAGCAGTTGAACTCAACCTTGAATGTGGGACCGGAGGAGGGTTATTTATGTGGAATTTTGAAAAGGAGCCACGTTAGTCGTAGAAAATCACTGAGAGACACTCGAACGCTGTCCGCTTTTATCTCAGAGACAAGTGATGTGGACGGTGTCCCTTTTGAAAAACCCACAAAAAATGCCCTGAGGTATAAATTCAATTTGGCTGAGCCTTGAACCATTTCAACATCATCTTGGAAAACAGCCTCAATCCATAAAAAAAGAGAAATATTGATTATGGCACTATGCCCTCCAGACAACAAACACTAATATTTGAAAGGAATATCTCTCAAGACAGTCGGAATGATAACCAAGCGGCCAAAAGCCATGAAATCTCTCAAACACAAAATAAGACAAAGAGTCTGCAGCCACGCGAGCAGCTCTGTGAGCCTGTACAAAGCAGTGCTTTGAAATAAATGCTAATGTGAGTCTGCTGACATGCTCACAGTGATAATGCTAACATGCTGACCTTTGTGCATGTTGCGTTTACCATGTTCACCATCTTTGCTTTGTGTGTTTACATGCTACTTCTGCCAATTAACGCAGAACATATAAGATATGAAGGTGAAGAATTATTTCTGGGTTTCTGCAGGTATTTTCTCATTAAAAAAAAGTATTAAACGAAGTGAAAAATTGAGCAGAGGGTGGTGCAAGAGAAGAAATTATGGAATCACCAAAGTTATTTGCAGTTCATCCTCTGGGAAACATGAAAGTCTGTACCACAATTTGTGCCAATATTTCTTTTAGAGGTAGAAATATTACACTAGATGAGTAATAACTTTAACTTACTGGAGGCACAAAATAAAAGTGAGGGGATTCCCATGTTGAGTCATCCTCAGGGGAACATGATTTTTTTTTAGATATTTCAGTTTGGACCAAAAATATTTCAGTTTGGCCACCATTGCCGAACCAAAATTAATCCAGAGACACACACCATACATATCATCCTGCGCTCTTTTCAATTATGGAAATGTAGGGTTACATCAATGTGTGTGTGTGTGTGTGTGTGTGTGTGTGTGCGTGCGTGTGTGCGTGCGTGTGTGTGCACCAGTGTCCACACATGTGAATTTGAAAAATCCTGTCAGTAATCCCGGCGCTGTTTTACATAACAGTGTGGAGGATTAAAGTCATTATGTAGTGTTTTTTAATGAGATTTCATTTCTCCTCTCTCGCTTTCTTTTCTGCTCTCTGGTTTTATGCAGATGTGGGGAACCACCGTCGGGGGTATTGAAACATTATGCTCTATAATTATCATAAACTGTATCTACAGTCAAGACTGGCTTTCAAACATGATCTTACCTAATGACATATCTTTAATTATGCAAAGGTACTGTAAAGCAGCATGCTCAACTGTCCAGCTGATATTTGCATTTAAATACTTGATACCTGCCCATCTACTGTTAAAAGAATATTTTCCTGCTCTCTCAGCTTGACAACTGACTCATCTTCTTCGTCTGGCTTCTCCTTGATTCAGTCAGCGTGAGCTGTAAAGCTTGACGCTAAAATGTCCACAGGCTGTCGAACGTACCGTCTAGACGTAAGAGATGGTGCAACGTGACCCGAACCCATGATGAAAAGAGGTGAATATTGGCGAAGAGTTGTATTTTCAGCTCAATTTAGCATCAAACTGCTTTGGTGCAGCATCTTCTCTGGATAATCACCGTGCTTAGGCTTCACAAAATGGAGAATTCAGGGGCTGTCGGGGCCCAGCTGGTCCCATATGGCTATATACAGATTTTTTTCCCAACAAAAGTCTTATTTATTGTGTGCATTTCTATTTTTTATATATATAGAAATGGGTGGACATTGAAATAAATGAATAATACATAAATTCATCTGCTAAATATCCCATTTGAAACACAACATTTTTCTTTAGATTTAAATAGGAATAGAAATTTGACATAGGAATGCAAAAATGAATGATTTAGTTGATTAGTTGTTATCTACTAAATTAGAAAAGTCAAGATTCTTTTTTTTTAAATGTGCATATCTTCTGGTTCATCGTCAACATGTTAATCGACACAGAAAATAACCATTAGTTGCAGCCCCTCTCTTGGGGATTATCTACTATAGTACTGCCATGGACCACTGAGATCCCATCAACAGTCAGTCAGTGTGTAATAAATGTGGCCTGAGTTTTTATTGATTCTGGCACCGAGATATCGCCACATCTCTGCCATGCAATTTAGCGTCCATTTTGTTTGCGAGGCTGTGCGTCTGGATCGTGCGGCGGCTAAGTATAACTAATGAATCAAGGAAGGGCACTCTGGCATATTTAGCCTTTGTGTGCACAGCGATAACATCCGTCATAAATGACTTTGTTTCTGCTCCCACACATCAACCGCAATTCTCCATGGCGGCCACGACTACTCCGTTTGGGCTGTAACTCATGGGATGTATCCGTCACTCCTACATACTGTGTGCGTACTGCAATGTGTGTAACTTAACAGCTAACGCTATAACGACCTGTGGGAGTTTATAATGTATAAATGTGAACGTCTGACATGTTTTTGTTCCAATCACGCCTACAGCCGGCGAGAAGACCAATCATATATATAAAGACATATAAAAGCATTTTCCTTCGGAGATGCTGTCAAGGTGACCTCAGTACAGCTGTACACACATCACCACTCAAAACCAATCCGGACGACGCCACTCTCGCACTGTGTCTTCATTTAGGGGGGGAAGCCACTCGTTCCCAACCCAATTTCATCCCGCTTATGGGAGGACAGTTTAGTTGAGGTTCATCTTTCATTGTCTCATGAATTAGATATGCATCTCATTACCTCCTCTGCTGTTTCATCAAACACTCTGAGAAACCCAAATATGTCCTTTTTGCACAAACTTATGAGAAATGACCTCAGAGGCCCGGTTTAAATCTCAGAGGGCCTCAAGGAGGAAATGATTATTAAACACAGTGTGATTTAGCTGACAGTGTGTTTGAACTCGCTTCACACCGTAAAAAATATGCAACCCCCGTTCCCAAAAGTGAACTCGATAACTTTACGATCATGTGTCTTAATCGTGAGGTGAGTATCGGTTCTTCTTAGCGTGGGAAAAACACACCGAGGCATCTTGTGAGTTCATCTCTGACTTCCTCCACATACCAGGCCGGCTTTATTAAAGAACAGCCCACATACCTACAGCACGCAGCCTCGGGCCATATGCACACTCATCAGTCAGCCAATTATGCTTAGAAATATGCGTATAAAGCCTAGATAATTCCATCGACAACCAGAATGACAACATGAGCCACTGCAGTAGGCTGTCGCCTAAACATCGCTGAACATCTAGGTCGTGCAGGAAAAAGCACCGTCATGCCGCAGCTACCAAATTTAGTTATCAGATTCAGCCTGATGTATAATGTTCTTAGCGATATAAATACATGCAATCAAAATGTAAGCATTTCCGACGTGGTTGTGGTGACAGGCTGCCTTGCAGATTTGTCTATTTAAACACAAGGGGGTAAACATTTATGGTGCTGAAGAATCAAAACAGCTCTGTAATAAACCTCCCTGGACAGTGAGCTGTAACCGAGCATTCTGGTGTACAACTGCACTGCAGAAACAAACAGGAACACTCAGGCTGTCATTGTCTCCCACCGAAAAACAAAACAGATGCGAACGTCTATTTGCCTTCTGATCAATGATGTGCACTGCGAAAATTAGCCAGAACCTAAATGACAGGCTGGACTGATTGGAAAAGATAACATGTGTCTGCCTGATTATAGTCCAACATTAACTTTAAAGGGTAACGCCACGCACATTGTACACATTAAAGTGTGTTTACAGGTCTTCGGGAGTACTAACGCATGTGTGAAAAATGTAGCACAAAATCTTTTGTGGCTCCAGAAGAAGAGGCATGTAATCTGATGAATTGCCTCCAGTGATATCAATCCGTTGCTGAGTTGCATTGTGGGTAATGTAGCCACCAGTCCCTTACATGCATCTTCCTCTGGAGCCACAAACAGCTTTATACTACGTTTATCCACATACACAGTAGTACTCCACAAAACCTGTTAACACACTTTAATGTGCAAAACTGGCAGAGTTTAATACCTGTACATTTTGTTGTCTCTGTATCATCAGTGACGTCTCGGAAACACAAAGCCAAATGACACATTCTCAGAGGAATTCAATCCTAAGTGTGAACTGTTGCAGCAGAAAAACAAACTAAGGGCTGTGTGTGTGCTTGTGTGTGCTTGTGTGTGTGTGTGTGTGTGTGTTTGTGTGCATATCCACCTCTGACCCAAGGCATTAACAGCAAGTCTTTGACAGAGGTCAGTGCCCTCATTCAACCCCTGGTTCTTCCCACGAGCACAGTAACGCATACGCCAAACACAGTAATGAAAATCCCCCCTGCAATCTCATCTTGCTCCGACAACATGACAGATATCCACAAATGAAATCAAAAAAAGAGCCGATGAAACATGTGAGGGGACGCGCATGAAACAAACGCACACGACCCGAGAACATATCCTGGCGCTGATTGGTGGATACAAACGATTGCATAATCCCTCCAACCGGGCTCCGTTATTTACTCCATCACATGTAAATGGGGGGGGAACAGATTAAATTTCTCCCAAAGAAGGAAGGCTTTTCAAACACACGGTTGCTGTAAATAAGCACTGTAAATATTATTCTAGCAGCTGTGAGAGCTTCCAGCGGCGGAGAGCTAATATGCTAGCTGCAGGTCGCCTTTCACAACTGCTGCTTGTGACTCCTGCTGCAAGGCGGGTCAATATTAAAGTCCAATCCTCTCAAGAGCAACTTGTTAATGTGTCAGAGAAAAAAAATCCAATTTCAGGGTGTCTCAGGACATTACGGTTTCATCACTTGTAACAAATTCCAAGCTGCTGTTCTGTTGATCAATATTCAGCGTCTGTGAGTGTGTGTGTGTTTGAGAAATAGATTATTCTATTTCCATTTCTTCATGTGTCAGGGGTCTCAGCCAAAGCACAGGGCTTGGGGGAACGTTTGGGCATGACCTTCAAAACACAGACATTTCACTTGTTTTTGTTGCTTTGTTTTGTTCTCCTTTTATTTTTTTGGAAAATGTCTCCTGGTGTGTGTGTTGAAACGGATGAGAATGTCACAGCGTGCTTGGGGTGGCTGGAGGAAAGGGAAATGCCCAGTGTAGTGTGAGAAGTGAAAAAGTAGTTGTCTGACAAACAAATGTCCGACAAATGTTTTTTTTACCATTTAGCTGGAGAATACAGCATAATAATACTGTTGTTTTGACCCCAACATAGGTCACGCCATCAAGACTAACAGTTTTGCAGTGAAAATGAAAATTGTGATGTAAAAATGATTATTCTCATAATTAGCGAATCGCATCACTGTCAAAATATAGTAATATATTTTATTGTTTTACCATATAATGCAGACTGGATCTGAAAACCTATGTATTTTCATTTTAACACTGCATCTTAACCATTCCCTGTCATAATTTGACGTGATAATGAGAGGAGTCGGAATGCAGGGAGTGGGGAAAGCACATTTTTTTCCTATCACATTTCTTAAGCGTGGATGAGCTCTTATTTGACAGCGTGTCAAACACAGCAAAGGGCTCAGCGCATCTAAATTCTCCCCCCTTCCTTCCTGCAATCTTGCCGTCTCCTGCGTGAGGACACGACTTTCAGCTCTTTCTCCCGGTAAACACAAACAATCTTCTTCGATAATGAGACAGGAAGGGGGGGGGGGGTCTATTTAAAATGGGGGCGGACTGTGAACGGGTCTTTGGGAGGGTCCCTCTGCTTCTGCTCGTGATTCATCTCGCTGTCACTCCAACATGTCTTAGAAGCTCCCAACTGGACCGAGCGAACGCAGTGTTTATCTCAGGGGCTGTAATCTTAAAGCAAACTTGCAGGTGGAGGACAAACACCAAAGAAAATACGAGCGCCCCGTCCTTCTGTCCACACACACTTCTCTGATGACAAAGGAGAGGTCAGTGATTATCAGGCTGCCGCTCACCTTCGCATGTCAGAGATCAACAGGAGGCTTGAGCAAGCACTGTGGTCTTTTACAAGTTGACTCATCAAGCTGCTGGAAGTTAAAAGATAAGAGCCTCTTAAGAGTTTAAATGATAAGGAAAGGCACTGTATGTTGAAACGGCCACTCAAATTCTGGCCTGATATCAGATTTTGTTAATGACATGTTGTGAGGCTTTGTTCTCCAAGGATATGTAGCGGGGGTCTGACACTCTTAGACAAAATTACAGACAGCTGGCTGAGTTATGACAGACAGAAGTACAATATAAGATGCAAATTGCGGCAATTATGCAATAAGGGTTTAAAGTACCTTTTTCCTCAGCAAAGCTATGTTTTCAGGAGCCGTGTTTTCCGTGGGAGAGAGTATCTCCCGTTGGTGCAGCCTTGTTAACTTTCAAGACCTTTTACATGCAAAGGAACCTATATAAAACAGTGTAGGTGAAAAAAAACCAAAAAAAAAAAACCAAACACAATAGGTCTCATTTAAGTAAATTACGTGAGTTGCTGAACACAAAGAAGATCATAAAGCGCATCTGCATTCACCTGCCGCTCGGTGCTGCATCAAAACATCCTCATTTTCCTACCAGCGACTGTGGGTGTCAAAGAAATTTGGTTATATTCCTTAGAGAAAGCTGATTTAATTAATAAAAGACTGAGTCATCCAATCCCGTGAATCACTTATTCCAAACTAAAGATTTAAAAAACAGGTTTTTGAGGTGATGACAGACATTTGTAGCTCCATTCAAAAGCCTTAACAGAACGTAAAAAATTACCTTTGGTACGGCCCTACAATATATAATAACGAGATTCCTGTTCTTCTAAGGACACCTGACCCTCTCACTGCACTCACACCTCTCTGTCTGCTCCTTCCTCTCCTACTCACAGTTAGAAAACCTCTGGTCTATAGCATGAGTATAAATATCCTCTCCAGAATGCGGCACATGCAATGGCCTCATCGTGCCTGTGATGAGTGATGGAAGGATGCAAGTTTGGAGTGATGCCAAAACAACAGCTGTACAGCGGAGAAGAGTCAAGGAAGTGACCATCAGCGGGGTCCATGAAACGGTGCCTTCATGGCCCGGGGAGTTGGGGGGGTCATGGGGTGAGAGCTGCTGCGAGGGAAGTGTGTCTGCATGATGGTAAAATCTGGAGTAGCCACATGAAAGGGCCTGCACTGGCAGAGGAAGGAGCTCCGTCTAATTCCATCGGTTACTATTACAGACGTCGGCTAAATCGGAGCCTAAGGAACACACAGACTGTTTTCTCACAGCAGCGGTACTGGCACGCCAGGATATAGACATAAAGGGATCGGTGGGATATCTGTGGGAAGCCGGTCTGGAAAAGTCCACTCGGTCCCATATCATGTAATTGTTAATGACTCCGTGCAACATCTGTTGAGGAGTGTCAATATTTTGCTTTCAACAGATTCTGAAAGATGTTGACACGTGTTAAAAAAAAGTGCAGACGCGATGATGTTGCCTTTCAGAGAGACGCTTCACATTGTACAGCGTCCTTTCGTCTAATTGGAAGCAGCTCGACATCAGATGGAAAAGGCGTGGTAAGAAAAAGGCAGCAGCCCCATAAAGTAAATTACCAGAGGCCCTTCCATCTTTTTAATGGCTCGGCTGTTGTTTGGGGACCTTTAATGTGAGCGCTATTAAACAAGAGAGGGTGAAACAGGGAGAAGAGTGAAGGGTGAGACAACCCCGCGCTAAACCCCAGAGCAACACGAAGCGTGGCCCACACAGCCTCTCTCACAGTGTGGCAGCGAGGAGACGCTTCCTGTATGTCTAATCCTGATGTATTCCACTGCAGCGCTTCGTGGAACGGAGAAGATCTGCAGCCACTTGCTTCCGCCAGAGAAATGTCACAGGGAATTTCAACATTCAACGCAGTAATCTACTTAATACTCGCGTAGAATTTGATTTATCCCTGGACGCCCCCCCCCCTCGACAGACACCTCCACTGTCTTCACTTCTCCTCTCTTTTAGCCTCTGTGGAACTGAAAGTGCTGCACTCTCAAGCATGTTGTGCACTCCCACCCAAAAAAGGACGATTTATTTTGTGACAACTGACAGGAAAGCGCAAAGAAGACAGAAAATATGCTCAGCGTTCACCCCGTGAGGAAATGCTAACGCAGGAGAACGCCCCAGGCTTTGTGGACAGTGATAACGAGCAGCCACAAAAGGAACTGGACGGAACTATGAGGAATTAATCTGCATAGCCTGTCAGACTGGATAGATTGGTCCATCTTTCCTACAGTGTGACAAAGAGCTTGCCTTAAGAGGATTATGACCCCACGGTCATCTGTGTCTGTACGGGGGATGCCAGGAGTTCACATGCAAGGGTCCTGCACCTGTCCAATGGGATGCGACCCTGGTTTGGGGTATTCCAGGAATGACAGCTTGACGGAGACGACTCGGCTTAAGGTGCCTGGACGGAGAGCTAATCTGCAGCTCCCCAACATTTCTAATCAGTACAGATTGGGCTGCAGACCGTACCCCCCATTCTGCCCCTCCGCTGGCTGAGAGGTGGATGATTCTGGGTGCACACTGGGGGGGGTTGGCTGGAGTTAACACACACCAGGGTTTACTTACTTACAAAGCAAATAACTTTAAGTGCCGAGTGTCTGCCACACATAACCTCATATTCTCTGAAGAAAAAAAAAAACACTTAATCCCTTCTTTATGATAATCTGTCGAGGAGCTTGGACTGTCTGCTGTGGGACTACAGAGGGACCAACAACGGGATTTAAGGTTTCAAAGCCACCTCAAATTAAATTAAACATAGTGGCCCTCTAAATCTCAGAGCTCTTATGCACTCTAAAAAGCAAATGGAATATAAGTGGATGTGGATTAAATGGCTGCCTCCGACGGCAACATGCAAAGTGACCCAAAAGGGGCATCGTAACTCATCCAGCTCCGCTCCGGCCATCCACTCCAATCTTGCCTCCGTCTCACTCACCCCCCCCCCGCATACCTCATCCGGACACCCTCAGACATTGCCCCATTTTTGCCCCGTCTGCATCGCAGACAGTCGTAAAAACAAGCGCAGGCTTCTGAAGGAGCGCTCCAGCTCAGGTCTGACCCATCGGCTGAACAGCTGAGCCTAAAGTACGAGTCACTTGCGGGCTGTCAGTCACACCCTCCTCCTGTTCGGCACCCTTTAAACTCAATACTGGTCTCCTTTGTGCCTGTTCACACTTACACTTGGTGCATAAGTGTGCTCGACAAAAAACAGATCACGACCTTTTTGCCAGTTCTACAACACAGAAAATTGAAATTGCAGAAGTGTGGCCTTTTGATGATCCCCAGCTGAACACACCGCATGACAAGAGTGAAACAGATATTCTCCATGCATCATGGAAAAGTTGAAAAGTTCATGTATTAGTTTGCCTGAATTACAGTGGATTTCTCTCCCGGACTGGAAGTTTCTCAGTGGATGACAATTTTTCACGCAGTCTAATTCCACACTGAGATCATAAACATGCCACCCAGCTCGAGTCTCAAGTCCTGTACAATTACTGTCTTTTGAAGCCGTCCTTCCTCCCAAACGGTATTAAATATTCAAGTCTTGTATAAAAAACAAATTGGCAGCATATCTATCAAAGCCAGAACAAAACAAGCTCCATTGTGACTTCTCCCTTCTTTTGTGGTTCTCGCCATTCTCTCGGATGAGTCAAGTGCTGGAATCAGAAGAGTTTGTGATTATGTGGTGTTTTGTTTATGTGTGTCTGCGTGTGTGTGGCTTCACCTCTGACACTGGTGGGAATTAACAGAAAGATCTAAGTCTTTGACCGGGCTGCTTTGCGTTGCCGGGTGCAATTTTCCCATCATTGTTGTGGAGCAGAATAGCCCCGGTGTCTGGAATGGTCGCCCTCTGTCTCGGTGACAATGCTTTAGTGATCCACACACACTACAGTAATGGCCGTTGGTACAAAGGCCTTTTGACGTCGGGCAGTGCTCGGGCTCGGCACTGCATGCATTCTGCGTCCACTTCCCTCCCTGACTGCCTGCCTGCCACTGCAGCAGCCCGGCCCCTCCCCTCGCTACTCCCCTCTCTCATTCACTGTGTGTTTTCTGTGGGTGTGCGCTCATGCTCGCTTAATTGACATTAAGATCTATGAGTTGGGATGTGCTTTGGGTACCTGCTACTGAATGAGAGGGAGAAAAGCTGAAGGAGGTGGCTGGTTTCACTCGGCCGTAAGCTCTAAAAAACACTAACTTTAAGCTAAATGTCTAGATTTTTATGCGAAACAAACTGCCCATGGCTTACAATTCATCAGCATGTCATCGGTGCTATACTGATACATCACACTGCTCCATGTTACACCCCCCTCCACACACACACACACACACTTGGAGGAAACACTCTGCAACCAACACACATGCGCTGCTCACACCACCTAATTACTACTGCAATATAGCTCACCCAGCAGGAGAGGAGAGGAGAGGAGAGAGGAGAGGAGAGGAGAGGAGAGGAGAGGAGAGGACAGGAGAGAGATGGAGGCAGGAGGGAGAACAGATCAGCTCATGCTTCATATACTGTATGTATAAGTGGTGTCGGTTGTCGCTGGTCCTCATCCTGTGTGAGGATCCCGCGCACATGCTGCCCATGCATAATGCAAAACAGTCCAGCAGCGTTTAGGTGGCAGCGTCGCGGAAAAGGAAAGGGACCCCTCTGCACCGCATGA